>VDFB02271358.1:1198588661-1198614068 GCA_007258455.2 Sequoia sempervirens | reverse complement strand
ATTTTGGAGCATGATATATAGAATTTACCTTGGTTACCATTGATGGTTCAATTTTCCTTCTGGTTCTTGCAAAATATTGTGCATTTTTAGGTGATTGATCAAGCTACTTCGTGAAATCTTTCTTTTTCCTTATAGCTTTGTCTCATGTTAGCATGCCTTTCTTTGCAAAAGTAGTATTATGTAGGTTACAAACTGTGTTTACTTAATTGAATATGAGTTTTTAATTTGTGAAAATCTGCTTTTCCTTCTTGAAAGTGTGTGCATGTCAAACTTGTTTGTGAAATACTTATGCATAAACTACAGAACTTGTTGTGCAGTCCCATATCCATCATCAGTATTCAAGTGTAATTTGAGTGTCTCATTGTTCTTGTCATTTTGGTGTATCACCATAGGATTTAATTTTCATTTTATGTATTCTCCTTCTCCCTTTTCCTTACAAGATCAATAGTTAGGTGACACCATAGGAAGCCGACCTTCTCCGTAGGTTGACCTCTGTTTACAAGAAACCCACATCTTTAGAGGTCTTCCCATGTTACACTGAGGTGTTGAACATCGAGTTCAACAAGGGTTCACCTCTCGTGATAAATAGCCTCTCTCTCTCAATTCTCCTCTAAATGGATCGGATCTGGATCTGATTCCCGGATGGATTCCCGGATCGGATCTGATCGATTCCTGATCTGATCCGGATCTAAACCCTAAACCTCTACTCAACTCTTTAAAAATCTCAACCTCAAACCTTAAACCCTCTACCCTCAACCCAATACCCTCTACCCCACCCTCTACCCTAACCCCCAAAACCTTTTACTCCTAAACCCACATAAACCCTCAACCCTAAACCAAACCCTACCCCTTAATTCTAAATTCAATACCCTAATCCTCATCCTTAAACCCTACCCTCTACCTTATACACATTAAACCCTCAACCCTCACCCCAACCTCAACCATCAACTTTTAAACCCTAAACCCTCAACCCATATATATACCTCTAAGTAATTCATAACCCTAAACCCCAAACCCTTAAACACCTCAACCCCAAACCCTAAACCCCTCAACCTCTAAACCCCACCCTCTAACAATTCCCCCAACCAACCAACCCTTAAACCCTTAAACCCAAGTAAACTTCTACTCCTACCCCAACCCTTAATCCATCTATCCTCAACCTCAACCCTAATCCCCCAACCCTATACCCTCAATCCTCTACCCTCAACCTTAAAACCTCAACCCTCAACCCTTAATCCCTCAATCCTCAACCCTTAAACCCTAAACCCTCAACCCCTATACCGTCTACCCTATACATTGGACCCTCAACCCTAATCCTTCAACCATATGTACCCTCAACCCTAATCCTTCAACCATCTGTACCCTCTACCCTCAACCCTAATCCATCAACCCTTAAACCCAAGTAAACTCTCTACCCTAATCCATCAATCCTCAACCCTTAATCCCTCAACCTTTAAACCCTCAAACCTCAACCCTCAACCCTTAAACCCTAATCCCTCAACCCCTATACCCTCTACCCTATACAATGGACCCTCAACCCTAATGCCTCAACCCTATACCCTCAACCCTTAAACCCTCTACCCTCTACTCTATACATTAAAACATCAACCCTCAATTCTCAAACCTCAACCCTTAATCCCTCAACCCTCAACCCTTAAACCCTAAACCCTCAACCCCTATACCCTCTACCATATACATTGGACCCTCAGCCCTAATCCTTCAACCATATACCCTCAATCCCAATACCCTTTGATAGGTTGTCATTAGGTCCTCACACTTTAGTTGATAAATACATTAATATATCAACTGGATAGTGTTCAAAGGCTATATGCAATAGAAGACATTTTGACTATCTCTCTCCGGTTTTCCTAGATGTTGGATAGTTGAAATAAGACTCTAAACTAAGAGGCCACTAAACTTAGAAAGTGGGAAATTATTTATCTAGAAAGCTTGAAATAACTAAACTAGAAAAAAAAAATTATGAACCTAAAAAGCATAATGGCTAAACTAGAAAGCATGGAAATGATTAAACTAAGAAATGTGTAAATTGTTGAAGAAGAAAAGCTTGTAAATAAACTATGAAACATCGAGCTAACAAAAGATAAAAATATTAACAATTAACAGAAAATGATTTAATAATCTGAAACAACTAAAAGGAGGTGCTCCAGAACTTCATACTTAAATATTACAGACTCAACTACAACCTGCAAGATTAATCTTGACAAAATTACACACATGAAAATAAACTTCAATTCCAATTATTATCTACTAAATGAAAGTAACAAAATTAAAAGTAGAATACTTATCTATCTAATCTACAATCCCTTGAGTGGCTAGCTCTTGGGTGCTCCTCTGCCTAGCTTAGATCACATACACTGGTACTCCAAAATTACTTCATTCACATTACTCAGTAACTCCAAATGTGATGGGAAAAACTCATTTTATTCATATTAAGAGTGTAACTCAGAAAAACATAGTGACAACATAACGATATTATTTTGTATCTCATTCCTTTCAACAGTTACATATTTATATAAGAACATCTAACAAAATCCTATATTTTAGTTGGTAAATTCTTCAACTAATTTTCAACAAAATGACAGACTTTAAAGCCCGTGACATAAAACATTAAAGGGCTCGAAACAAGCCATAAAGTCTTCAAACTGAAAATAATAAAATCTACAAAAACTCAGTCCATCATGCATTCTCCTAAAGTTCCAGCACCCATTTTCTTGTCTTCACTGGTGTTGAAGTTTGCGTTAAATCTCTTTGACTGGCATGATAATTGATTGTGGTAATTGACTTGTGCAATTCTAAAAAACTAAACCATTAAGTTAGCGCAAGTTAGCTTATTTCGACTAATTTCAAGAAATAAAGATTGTACACCTTTTCACAAAAATATAGAAATTACTTATCCTAAAGACAATTAATTGGAAGGGTAAGGATGGATGAAAGATGTGAGGTTAAGTACTTAGTCCATTACATTGATGAGGTTATTTTTACCTCATCATTTCCTCCCCTTCCTAAGCCTGAGTAGGTCCTCCTACTCTTTGTTGTGCTCGCTGCCCTTCGTTTCCCCAATTCTTATTCAACTCCTCATACTTAGCACTGAGATCATAGAAATCATCTGCCTTTGTATCCAGATCCTCAGGTTCCCTTAGAAATTCCTGATGAAGAGTAACCCTTTGTACCCATTTTTCAAAACTGTCATCACTCTAATATGTGTTGATATATACTGCAAGGGGTGGTGAAAGAAGTAGAGGAGGTCTATACCTCATGCCAATCCAGTTAACCTTTAATTGCTCAAGGATATCGGTCAAGGCCACTGCCTTTCTATAGGACCATCTAATATTAAGAGATGAAATTAACTCTCTTTTCTTGAGATACATAGGAAGAGGGGTATATCTTTCTTCACATGCATGCCAAGATTTTCCTATCAACTTTGGTCCTTGATATTGAAAATTATTATGGCACAACTGAAGGTTATTGTTATACCTACTTTGTACATTATCTCTAAGTTAAACACCAGAAACTGTGCCTTAAAATAGAAAGGATTTTTGTGGGGGTATCTCATTTGTAATCTAACAGTTCTCTCTACATGTGAATACTCCCTTGACCGATCCTGCCATTGAATTTGATTACGCATTATGGACATGAATGATCTCAACTGAACTTCACCCACAAAGAAATTAACATTAAAAAAATTATATTCTTCCAAGAGAAAATTATGGACAAAGAATTCACATAATAAATCTTACTGGTCAGGAGTTTACTCAACAAATATCTTAACAAATTCCTTATCATCAGGATCATGTGGTTGGTTATTGTGAATTCTAAGTAACTTCCATATTAGGAGTTTTTCATTGAGGAATATAGAATACAACCTATATGGTCTTCTACAAGCCAACAATAACTCACCGATTTGACAAGCATCCTGTTTAGCTCTATATGCTTTGTGAAATGATTCTTTTAACAATACTAACTCCTTTTTCAGCCTATTATTTTCAAATTCTACATCCCTTAGGAAGTAGCATCTCTCCATCCATTTCATCAATAATGGATGGATGTGTACCTGGAACCATTCTAAAATATTTGGTTCAGTTTGTGTTCCCTTGGACTCCATTATTGGCTTCATGTCACTTTCCTACAAGTCCTGTTCTAACTCCACAATTCTACTCATAGAAGCATTAAGTTCAATTCTCTGCTTGTTCCTTTCTTCTTCAAAAGCATTAAACATTTGCATAAAATTATTTTTCAAACCTTGGATGTGCTTGTCTTTCTCATCCAAATCAACCATATGTTGGTTGCTTCCCTGATTCCATTGTTGTATTTGATATTGCAGTTGCTCAATGACCTTATCTTTTTGCTCCATCTGCATTGTCAATTTTGTAATCTTTTGATCCCTTTTACTTATAATTGCAGCAGTGCCTCAATTTCTTCTTGTTTCTAGGTTATTTTTTCTTCATTTCTCTATAACTGAATTTTAATTTAGCAATTTTTGCTTCCAATTTTTCTAATTCTTCCCCTTTTTGACCAGATTTTGCATCCCCTGTGTTAACAAAAAAAGGTAGATTGGGGATTTCCATGTCAGCATGAAGTACATTTTCCTTGATACTAGGTACATTTTCAACTCTTTCAGGAAAAGGGGAGAATCCCCCCACAAGTTCATCTTCAATATCCACAGAATGTGGCAACTGTACTTTTCTCTCTTCTTGTTCCATTGGAGATGGCGTTCTCTTTTCTTTAGCCTTGGGGGATTGATCAACTTGCTTTTCTATTTCACTTATTTCCTCATCACCAGGCTGATTTTTAGTTTCCATTATTCTTGTTCAATTCCTGGGCTTTTTCTTTTTAGAAGTACCTCATGTATTATTGGTCATAGTTTCACTGGACTCAGTAGACAACCTCTTGCTTCTCCATAGAGGAGAGGTTGTTTGGAAAGTGACTTTATTCCACCTCTTCCTGTACAAGGAGGCTCTTCTCCTTCTCCAGAATGTACAATTTCCACATCCCTTGACTGTCTTGGGGTTTCTAACACATTCGACAAAGTTTTCGGCGCATCGCCGCTAGGAGCCGTTGAAGTTTGTTGGGATTTAGGAGCACCTAAGGCCTCAGAGGATGTTTCTTCTAAATATTTTTCTCTTTGTTTAGGTGACTCACCCTCCTCAAGTGGTCTTTCAGACTCTGCTTTTTGAAATTTTTGTAGGAACTTCTGCCACTTCTTTTTCTAGATTTTTACGAAAATGGTACTTGCATATCAACTGTATAAGGTCGTGGTGTTTGAGTGGCCATGTCCCAAATTTATATTTTTCCATCATGGTGGTAACTGAATGACACAAAAATGCTAGTAAATTAACCCTAAGAGAAGGGTCTTCATCACCATGGTGCAAATGAATAAGCAGACGGAAAGGGGGTCCTACTACCATGGTTATTTGTCCTTCACAGGTAAAATATTTTATTATCTAGGCTACGACAGTTATCTAGGGTTCTAGGATATACATTCTATGAAAACCTTTGTTTTGTCCCCTAGTACTTATGGTGATTATAGGTTGAGGCTCCCCCTCCCTATGAAACAATTCTACCATTCTTTGATTGGTAATATTGGTAGTTTCATTCAAATCAATGCCTCTATTCTCAAGACTAGAGAGATGAGCAATAATTTCCAAACTTAGTTGGAAACACTTGCTACGCACCATAATTTTTTCATCTACAAAGTTTTCCATGAATTCCCTTACCAGTTTCTCAGTATACCCCTCAAAAAATTTCATAAATTCAATCCCCCAACTTTTTGAAATAGGTCTGCAACATTACTCAGTGCCAACAATTGAACTGCTGAGGCTAGTTCAAACTTTCTCTTGGCTCCTCCCATTTTACCTTCCCTTGCCGCTCTGCAAAATTTTGCGAAAATTTTGTAATGCTCACCTTGTTTCAATTAATTGAATTGCAGATGAAAAGAGACACAATTTCTATATAACCAATGGAAGAGGAATTAATTACCTTACTTGAATTCTTACTGAGTAATCATGAAAATTTAACATGGGAAATTATGCAACCATTATCGTACTTCTAGCAATCGTGCGATGAGAAAAATTTCAAAATTGAGAGAGGGAATGGTTCATGCCAATTAATTAATCTCTATTCAAAATAATTACTAACTTTAAGTAAATAAAACCGTATGCACCTTACATCTTGTCATTAAATCGAACATTACTCACCTTTTTCTGACATAATAGGATAGTTACATAATTTAACAAGGGTGGCGATGGATAATTATGACATGGATGGGATAGTTTAAATGATGGCAAAAATTATTATGACAAAAAGGTTGTCATAATAATTTCATTTATTATGAAAAGATTTGATATGATATGGTGAAATGACAATTAGGGAGTGGATCTCGAGGTGGTAACAAAATTTGAATGATGGGCATGTGCAGAACTTTGGAAAATCAAAATACTGAGAAAGGGAAAAAGTTTACAAAAATCTAGGGCATTGTCGATGTAGACACGTAAAATGTACCAATTGAACCTATACACCTGATCCTGATTTACTAACACTAGTTTGTCTTGAATCATCTCCATTTTCTAGTCATTTAATTAAATAATCTTTATTTAATTAAATTCATCATATTCTGTCTTTTAATTAAATAAATCAACTTTATCCGATTAAATCATCATCTCCTATTAATTAAATAAATCACTTTTTTTAATTAATCCTATGGTCCCTCTTTTAATTAAATAATTCATTTTATTTAATTAATCTCTAAGGTCATCTCATTTAAATTAAATAAATTTATCTTTATTTGATTTAAAGCTAACACCATCCTCTTTAATTAAATAAATCAAATCTTATTTAATTAAGTCTAAAATCATTTTCCTCTCATTTTGATTTAAATTAATCTAAAAATCTAGTTCAAAATGGTCAAATCAGCTAATCTCCTTTAAATTAATCAAATCTTGATTAATCTTAGTCTTAATCCATCAAATCCTCTAGCTTTTGCCACTTGCTCAATAAATCATTTCTTTTGAATTATTAAATCCTCAATTACTTTCAAAAAGGCATCAATGGTTGGAATATTCCCCAAATTTGAAAAATCCCTCCAAAAGGGTTTGTACATCCAACAAAGCATTTAATATCTCTTAGAAGTCCTTTTCTTGAGCCATGTGACATTTTGACCTCATCCTTCAAGCCATCTTTTGAATTTGAATCTCCCCCCTCTTTGCACATTCTCCAAAATGTGCTCAACCTTTTTCCATTTGCATGATGACAAGTGGCGCTTTATCATTGGCTTATCTTTTGTCCCACATCCTCTATATCTTTCAAATCCTCCATCCTTCTTTCTATAAATAGAGGCCTTCTCTATTTGTTGAGAGAGCCACAATCAATGTAAAATCATTATGCTCATTTGTGGAGGAGAATTGGAACCAAATTTATCATCTTCGTATCAAAGATCATCCATTCTTCATCTATTTTTATCATTTCTTAGCTAGGTTATGTAGGAATTCAACCAAGGAGTCTCTATCTTCATCAAATCATCACAAAGTTTACAAGGGATTGGGAAAGGGCCATTTTCCACATCAAAATGGCACCAATTCCCCCATGGGATTGAGAGTTTGCATGCTTAAATAGGATTTAGAAGCTTTTCTTGTTTTGTTCTTCATTTCTTTCCTATTTTGAGCATTGTAGATGAATTTTATGGGGAATCTTAGTTCTAACTTGCATATGGATCTAATCTTGTGTTCGTTTGCTATCTTTGTGCAGGTCTAGGATTGGGGTTCTACATTTGGTGCTAGAAGGAAGGTGAACTTGAAGAATTTAACATAGTTTTTGGTCAAATTTTGCTATTTTTTGTGTTTCCAGGTCAAACAGTGCTGCTAGAAGAAATTGTGATGCATTTGTGGTCTCTATTTTTCCAAACAACGCCACTAGTTTCACTTGAGCACAGCTCAAATCCTCAAACAGTGTCGTTGTTTTCATATGCGTCGCTATTTGGACCCAAACAACGCCGCTACCTTGAGTTCAAAGGGTGCCACTTTTGATTTTTTGCCTTTTCACTCAAACTTAAAATGGTTGTATCTTGGTCATTTTTTGGTCTTTTTCGGAGCTTTTTTTTTAAATGGGGTAGAATTTCATAAGCTATCCAATGGTGTAGGTGCTTCTCAACTTTATAGAGTTAAAATTTTCAAATTTTCACCTAATGTCAAATCACCATGAAACTTGGTCTAAATTTTAGGGTTTGTATGCTTAATCATTTATCTAACCCTCATATCTTCTTGTTTCTTGATTTCATCTAACATTTGGAGCTTGGATTACAGGTTTTAAAGGATCATGGAGCATGAAAGTAAAAGAAAAATCATTATCACATGATTGTAACAAGTGTTTTTAAACACTTTGGAAGAGATTATAATTCTATTCTAAGGATTTGCTATCTTTCAAGCTTTAGGACACACTAATTCTTATTTGGGCTCTAAAAAGAACAACACAAAAGGATTAAAAAGAACCTTAGGCAACTTACTAGATTTTTTTTAAGGTTAACAATTGAACAAGCAACTTTCACTTTTCCTTTTGGTGCTTTAGAAAGAATCCAATCATTGCTTTGAAGGTTTAAAATGAACATGTGCACTTATGTTTTGTAATCACTTACCCAAAATAATATCACCTAAAAGATGTATGCACCTCTCTTGCGCCTCATGACGATCTTGAGAATCAAAAGGCTTTTGGTGATAGTGGGTTGTGTAAGTGATTGCCTCCACATTTCAATTTGGATTCTAAATTGGACAAATCTTGCGAGTGTGAGTGGAACATATCGCTTGTGTTCTCTCTTTGTTTCTCAACGAAGATTGATCGAACTACGAATGTTTTTGCTCACTTTTGTTTTATCTTAGAGGGCATGCCTTGTGGGAAAAAGTAATCACCCAAGGGAATGACCCAACTGAGAACACGCTAAAGCCAAGCGACTTCCACCTGGGATATAAGTGTGGGTACTTGAGGAAAGACAAGTATCACGAGGATTGTTCTGACGAGAAGGGAAGCAATGGTCTCTCTCCACATGGATGATCCCCCACGAATGGAATGCCCGCATTAAAACCCCTTGTTTAAAAAATCCAAAATCCATATCTATTTGTTGGTGCAAGAACGGTCATTTTGAAGCCGCCCCACAATTTTACAGCTTTTAGTAGAGATGAGAAGTATGCTATGGGAGATTCATGGGTATTGATGCTTGGCTGACCCGAGAAGTGAGTGCACTGTAAGGGGGAGCCTGTGTGGTCAAGCATCTAATCATTTGCTAAAATTAGGCATAGCTGAATTTATCCAAGTGGGGATTCAATAAATATTGTCTCAAATATCCATAGGGTTGTGCATGTTCTTGAAATAAAAACACTTTGCTTGGATCTTAAACATTGGGAAAACAAACATTCAACATGAACATCAAATTTCAAACCCTTTAGAGGAGAAAATACCTTTGACAAAATTTGAGTGTTATTGCTTTCCCTAGGGATTCTATCCTTAGAGGTTTCTAAGCATTTGAATTTATATCTCAATTTTCTCACTAAAGTCAACAATACTAAACCTTTGCCTTGATTTTCTTGATTTCCACTTTTTTGGGATGAGAAGAAGTTAGGACATTAGACATCTAGTTTGAAAATACAATCAAGAAAGTGTTTGTGGTAAAAGGAACTCATTAATCAAGATGAAATCAATTGAACCCCACACATGTGCTTGTGTATATTTTGTCATATGGTTTTTTCATGCAAACATTGGTCTTTTGGTTTGAACTATTTTTTGGGAATAACATATTCTTCAAAACCTTGGTCTTGTAAACAAGTCTCTCTTAGGTTCATTTAGGATTAAAACAACCAATCATTTCATCCATCTCAAACATCAATCAAATCCCATCTCACAAACAACTTTTGAACCATTGGAAAAATCATTCATACTAGACTTTTGGTAAAATCCTTCAAATCAACATCAAAATCTCATTTTTTGGCTAAGTGTGTGTGGATGAATCCTTCCTCATACACCTAGTTAAATTATCATCTTGTGGACAAGTATTCCAAGACAACATCTAACCTCTTGGATTTTATGAGTTCATTATCAAATCCAAATCCAAATCCAAATCAAATCCAAAATCAAAAATCCAAAAGTCCTAAAGTATAGTATTCCTCCAAGGTTCCTAAAATTTCAACACCCATATCATTCACCTGTTTCATCCTTCATCTCATCATTGGTCCTAAATCCTTTAGAGGTCAACAAGGTCAAAACACAAAGAAAAACATGGAATATAAACTTGATCCATACATCATGAGTGGCCTAAATCAACCAAACTTTCAAATCCTTACAATGCTGATGGATTATCAAAACTCACATTTATACAATCCATACATGGGATCATTATCTCCTACAAACCTCAATGGTACAACAAATGTGAGTATGCCCAATCTAAATTTTGGAACACCTTTCCCTATGGTAGATTTAAATCAAAGTCCAAACCTACAAATCTATCAACCAAACACTCAATGCATGAGTCTTCAAAAAAACATCATCCCACCATCCCACCAAATCCATACATGCCAAAATTGAATATACCAAGTACAAGTTTTTCAAACATGAACATTTCAAATCCACACTTGACAAAATTTGGGATAGATATATTTAAAAATCATACAAATTTTGTTCAAAGTCCAAACAAGATGTTAACGACTCCATGTATTGATCCAAGTTAAGGTAACACCATGCAAAATCAAAGTTACCTAAATCAAGGCAATATGGTTCCCAACCACAACAATGTTATAATTCCAAATCCAAACATCATCCCAAACTAGAAAATTATCCAAAATCAATTTGTCCATGATCCCATGCAAACACCACAAGTGTACATTCCAAATCCACTTGAACAAAAGCTAAATCAACTATATCAAGGGTGTCAAGATAAAAACCAAGATCAAATTGCTTCACTTTCCAAACTAATTGAATTATTGAGCCAAGAGACATCTTCACTCCAAAATCAATACACTCTACCATTGGTTGAACCATGTCATCAAAGCATTGAGTTATGTCCACAACCACATCAAGAACAATATCTCCAATCTCAAGAAGTTGGATATCATGATCAACAACATCAAAAACAAACCCAACCTCCACATCTTGAAGATCAATCATCACCTCTCCAAAATCAATCACCACAAGGTCAATTTAAAGCACAAATCTCACAAGGTAACAAGGGGAAATACACACCACTTGGGGAATTGGCTGAATCCATCATGAAGAGACTGGTGCAGGAAAAACTCATCACAATTCCCATCTATGGAAACTATCAAGAGCCCTTAGTGAAACCACCATGGTACAATGAAAATCACCTTTGTGATTTTCACAAAATAAAGGGACACACAAAATCAGATTGTATTCAACTAAAAAATCTCATCCGAGACCTAATTGATCAAAAAATAATAACTATTGGGGACAATAATCAGGATTCAACCACTAGTGATAGAATTGAAAATCTCTCCACCACAATTATTGAAAACAATGATCAAGATCTATCCATCAATGAGCACCTTGCAGATGTCTCTACCCCATCCGATGATCAACTCACCATACATCAAGATCCACTTTTTAGTCATCTATTTCAAGGAGTGTTAGAATTATTTGATCCTATTGACATAATCCATGATCCATTGACCAAACATCCTGTTGAAAATTTCTCTACATCACCTAATGAGTTAGAGGACATATCTCAAGAATTTATTCCAAAGCATGATCAACATCTTTCACCAAATTCTAGAAATGGTCCTTTCCAAGACATATTGACATTCTTTCACCTCACGGTTATAGATACTAAAGGGATCCTCAACTCAACATTTGATCCAAGTCCACTCAAAGATCAAGAGGATATTGATCCACTTCCCATGCCTAATGAAGATATCCAAGAACCCTTTATAATCAATCCACTCTTTGAAATTGACCCATGTCAAGAACTTGATCCAAAGCATGTCGAAAGCAATTCCAAAATTAATCAAGATCAAAAATTCATATCTCCAAGATACTATAATGATCTAATGGATACTCTCCTATCTATACAAGATGATCATATCCACATAGCACATACCTCCATCTACCCATGAGATGCTTTTTGTGGATGGACACGTAGATTATCTTCATTCATAACATGATTCCTTTACTCTTGATATTATTACACAAAAAGAGTGGGTTATTGATTCCTACAGTCAAACGAAGTTGTCAACATTAGATTAGATATATCCCAAATTAGACTGAGGACATCATGTATGAAGATATCCATCATTATCCACTCAAGGAAATAGGTTAGATGGAAATGATATTCAAGTCAAGACAGCAAATTGAAATAATGTCATCTCGTTGTCTTTATCGAGAATGCTTACTAAACAAGACATCTCAAAACAAGCCAAATGCCAACATAGGGAGCATGAAGAGTCCTTATGGTGAAACCAATGTCATACTACAACCAACCACATCATGAATCTTCATCCACCCATCATCCCATCCATGAATTGGGACCAACGTCAAAAGAAAGATTTGAATCAAAGCATGAAGAATTTGTCAAAGAAAAAGAAGCTAAGGAGCATAATGGACAAATCAAATACACATGGATACCAAAGAATACAAAGAAAGATTATCCCTATCAAACTCCATTAGTCAAAGAAACTATGGGGTAAAATAAAAAAGGGAAAATTATCCATCAAAGATGCCCACAAAAGCAAAAGAAGACTTTTCAAGCAACGTACAAAGTATATCAAGCAGTTGGTCCTAATTCCACATACACTTTTGTATCCACCCATCATTGCTCATCTTCCCAAGTTTGGAGAGTCAAAGGTTCCAAGCTATCAACCAATCCATCTTCTATTCCTAAACACACTCCATCCATGCCTCCACGCATTATATCCAATTCTCACATTGATCGTGTATTGGAAATGACCCTTCATCCTAAGGATTCAGAAGGCACTCTATTGTGATGTGCGACAAAGACAAAGTTAACCGTACAGTAGCGTAGATCAGAATCCTGCCTTTATATTCTATGCATGTATCTTGGAAAAGCGCCTTCGTAGGATTCCATGGCACATTATGACAAGACTATCACACCAGGTGGTTCAACATGAGCTTTGTATCTTTTTCTCCAAAAAATAGGCGCGATTGAAAATAGTAAAGAAAAAATCATCCTGTGGAAAACCACTTGGTGGCGCTTGGATGTGTACCATGATGAAAACCTGGCAAATATGCATCGTGTGTAGAATTGAGCATCTGCGTGTGCCTTTTCAGGTGGAAGCATCTCATCCCATCCATAATAAATTCAGCATTCCATCCATCTCATCCATAATAAATCCATTCATCCATGAACCATTTATCCAATCCATTTTGATCCATTTAAATCCATCTTCCACATTATCTTGATTCTGATAAAGTTTGGTGCACACTTTATGCTTGCTTATGGTAAACATCTTGACATGAGTTATTTTTATTGTCCTATCATATCCAACATTATCTGAGCCATGAAGCATTATCCAAATGAGCACCTTTGTTTGAACATCGTATCTTATCACAAGATAATCTTGGCATCCTTTGCATGCTTACCATATCCATCCATCCATATTCCTATCCAAGTATCCATCCATGACATTCCATACATTTCTAGACACTGGGGGCATTTATACTTTGCTTCTGGAATAAACTGATCTATATCCTCCAACTTCTGTGGTGATCTAACATTGAAAACGTGAAATCAAATTGGTCAAACCACTTGTGCTAAAATTCCAAATCACTAGCCCGGCATATTTTGATGAGCAAATGTTCCTATCGCTTCATCTTTCATCGAACATCAATCCAAATAATCACTAATGCATCTAATTGTACTTCAAACATCGCATCAACATTCAAACAAATTTTGTTCCAAATCGCTTCAAAATCAATCAATCCATCATCTTGGATATCCTCCCAATCATGTGTTGCTTAACACTATCCTTGCATTGTTGTGTATCCTCGACAATTTAATCATCACCACTTGATCAACCGGTCCAATCAACCCCATCATCTTGATATACATCTACTCTTTGTGTTAACACTATCCTGCATTGTTGTGTATCCTCAATACTGTTATTATTATCAATCCAATCACTGGATCAATTAACCTTTGCGGTTTCACCAAAATCCCAAACAGAGCATTGCTATCATCACACATATCCATATCCAAATTGTCAAAATCATGGATATCAAAATCCAAAAACACTAATAAAAGTTAGAAAAGGTCAAAAACATGCTATTTAAACTACATCATCTCTAAGCTTAAACATAGGTATGGCTAATCTTTATCAGCCCCCGGACACAAAATCCAAAACGTCATAAAATCTCATAAAACCCAAAAAATATTTGAAAATGAGAAAATCAAAACATTTGAAAACACAAAATCCAAAAATAGCCTCAAAACATTTCAAAAAATAAAAAAATCCAAATATTTGAAAAAATCCATCCATCTTGTTTCGCTTCACCCACAATAAACTTTCATCCATAATAAATTGATTGTCACCTTCATCCTTTGGCAATACAAATAGAAACAACCACAACAATCAACAAAAGCAAACTTCAAACGCAAAATCAGAATCGAAACAACAAACTTTTAAATGCAAAATCAAACTCTTGATCATTCACAAACATGTCTATTGACATTATATCAATAGCCTTTCAAAATAACCTATCAAATTTCCACCATCCACTAACATGTCTTAGGATGCATCCTTCCTACAATGGGCATTATCTTTGGAAAAATCACTTTGGATTCTTATCCTAATAAAAAAAAATCTCGTTGGCTAGATGTATGAAGAACATTGGCTTGTTTGTGTACTTGATCTTTTCTTTTTGATTTATCTTATTGCACTCATTCCAATGACCTCTCGATGATGTCTAATCAAAGCGATTTAGAGAGAAAGGAATGGGGCATCGATCATTATCTTTTTGTCTGATGTGTTTGTTGGGCGTTCTTGTAATATAACTTGGTGAATACTTGCTTTGTTAGGTGCATCCTAGCAAGGTTTTTGTATGTCAAGTGTGAACAAGAATACTCCTATCTGTTTTTCGAGTTAAATTCCATCGTACTAGGTACAACACCATCCTGGTTCTTTCTACCTTGATGCATCGTATCTATGTGTGTTATCAAACATAAGGTAAATGGTCCTTTTAAAATCCAAATTCTTGATAAGAAAATCATCATCATCATCATCATTAAAGTTGGCTTGTTGGATTCTCTTGTCATTTCCTTATTTCTTCCTACATCCCTTCACACTAACATGGTACCATGGCATTTAATCATAAATCATCACCATTGCATCTATCCTACATCCACAAACTATCAACATACTGCATAATGCATATCATATCATATAGAAAGCATTAATCATACCACATGCATTGCATCTCCATCATTGCATAATATAGATTGGTTATTCTAGGCATCTCATAAACCATACATTTATCATCCACTGCATAGTCATAAAAGCATTATCATATCATATCATGTGCATCTGTATCATCCATTGCATATAAACATCATAATCATCTCATATATATCATCAATAATGTAACTTCATGGTACATAATCAGGATCAAGTGTGTGTAATATATCAAAGTAGACATGAGGTTACCCATGGTTGATCGCTGTCTACATCATCAACTCTGTTCCATCAAACATTCAAGTTGTCCTAATTTGAACTTCTTGTCCGAGATCAACCCTCCAATGAGTCCTTTCCGAGGACTGTACAGCTCTTTTGCTGCAGTGGTGGCATCCAAAAATGGAGAATTTTTTAATTTGATCAAGATGTTTTATTCTTTGTCCAAATGGAGTATTGCTTCGTAATTTTGAACCACCCTGGTCTTGATTACTACACTTTTTTGTCTTAACGTTTCATTTGCTAGTCATTTAATTAAATAATCTTTCTTTAATTAAATTCTTTATATTTCTCCTTTTCATTTTTAATAATTAAATCAACTTTATCTGATTAATCATCATCTCCTATTAATTAAATAAATCATTTGTTTAATTAATCCTATTGTCCCTCTTAATTAAATAATTCATTTTATTTAATTAATCTCTAAGGTCATTCATTTAAATTAAATAAATTTATCTTTATTTGATTTAAAGTTAACACTATCCTCTTAATTAAATAAATCAAATCTTATTTAATTAAGTCTAAAATCATTTTCCTCTCATTTTGATTTAAATTAATTTTAAATCTGTGTCAAAATGTCAAACGTTTATCTCCTTTAAATTAATCAAATCTTGATTCATCTTAGTCTTAATCCATCAAACCTCTGGCTTTTCCACTTGCTGAATAAACTTTGAATTATTAACCTCAATTACTTCAAAAATACATCAATGGTTGGAATATTCCCAAATTTGAAAAATCCCTCCAAAAGGGTTTGTACATCCAAAAAAGAATTTAATATCTCTTACAAGTCATTTTCTTGAGCCATGCGACATTAACTTCACCTTTCACCTCATCCTTCAAGCCATCTTTTGAATTTGAATCTCCCCCCTCTTTGCACATTCTCCAAAATGTGCTCAACCTTTTTCCATTAGCATGATGACAAGTGGCACTTTATCATTGGCTTATCTTTTGTCCCACATCCTCCATATCTTTCAAATCCTCCATCCTTATTTATATAAATAGAGGCCTTCTCTATTTGTCGAGAGATCCACAATCAATGTAAAATCATTATGCTCATTTGTGGAGGAGAATTGGAACCAAATTTATCATCTTCGTATCAAAGATCATCCATTCTTCATCCATTTTTATCATTTCTTAGCTAGGTTATGTAGGAATTCAACCAAGGATTCTCTATCTTCATCAAATCATCACAAAGCTTACAAGGGATTGGGAAAGGGCCATTTTCCACATCAAAATGGCACCAATTCCCCCATGGGATTGAGAGTTTGCATGCTTAAATAGGATTTAGAAGCTTTTCTTGTTTTGTTCTTCATTTCTTTCCTATTTTGAGCATTGTAGATGAATTTCATGGGGAATCTTAGTTCTAACTTGCATATGGATATAATCTTGTGTTCGTTTGCTATGTTTGTGCAGGTCTAGGATTGGGGTTTTACAGCCGAAAAATCCAACCGGGGTGGAAGAAGAAAAAGTTCTAGAACATCGTCGAGAGATGTCGTTGGAACACAACAACAAAATTGAAGATTTTGGAGCATCATTGAAAGATGCAGCTAGAGTAGCAACCAAATTTTTTTTGGAGCATCATCGAAAGATGCAACCAGAGCAGCAACCAAAATTTTTTGGAGCATCGTCAAAAGATGCAGCTGGAGCAACAACCAAATTTTTTTGGAGTATCGTCAAAAGATGCAGCTAGAGCAGCAACCGAACAAGTTCTGGAGCATCACCGAAAGATGCAGCCAAGAGGAAGAAACAACACAATTCCAAAGCATTGCTGGAAGATGCAGCCAAAAGAAGGAAGAAGAATGTGACATTTTGGCCTTTGACTTCCTAAAGCATCGTTGAGTGATACATTAGAATATAGGATCAAAATGAGGAATGACACAAGTCAGTTGTACAAGTTTTAGAGAATAACATCAATCGAGCCAACAAGTTCCGAAGCATCGCAACAACTGAGCCAACAAGTTCTGGAGCATCGCAACAACCGAGCCAACAAGTTTCGGAGCACTGCAACAAGGTGCGCCAGAATTTGTGTATACCAAAGAAAAGAAGTCTTGCAAAATATCAAAATTTAGCCAAATCCAAAAGATGAAGTTGATGAAGAATTTGAAAGAAACATTCTGAAATGAAGTAAATTCACACACATGCTCTTTTTTTTCAGCAAAGCTATATTGACTCTGCCATAGCAGAGTCAATGCACTGGATCTCTCCCTACATTTCTACCATTTTTGTAAATTCTACTTTATTAAGAGGCTTATGGTAGATGCGTAATCGACGTCCATTATCTAGGAGAGTTCAGGTATCACCATCAATGGGTTTCAGATGAACCGAACCATTTGCAAATACCTCAAAATTTTCATATTATCTGAGCCAATTCATTCTAAGTTTTCCCTAGTGATCCTTGTATCTGGAATCGAATAATAGTGCCCAATCTCCATTATGGATTTTTCTCTCCTTGATATGCTTATCATGCCAGACCTTTTTTTTTTGTTGCACCAGCTCAGTTTGATGGACAACATCCATACGGAGTTCATCAAATTCACTAAGCTATAAAACTCTCTCTATCTGGGCTCGTTTAAGATCTATACCCAACTCCATGGTTGTCCTGAGAGTTTGGAGTTCAAATTCAATGGGAAAGAGGGGTTTCTTCCCAAAAACTAACTCATATGGACTATACCCAATAGTCGATTTCCATGTGGTGTTATAAGCTCAAACGGATTCAGGTAGTTTATGAGCCCAGTCCTTCCTTCCTGATGAAACTGTTTTTGTTAAAATGTTTTCTAATTCCCTGTTAGTGACTTTGACCTATCCGTTCGCCTGAGGGTGGTAGGGTGAGGATTTCTTACGGCTCACTTGGAAATGATTGGTGAAGGCTAACAAAACTTTAGACATAAACTAGGGGCCCTGATCTGTGACGATTGTCTTAGGAGCCCCAAATATGAGGAAAATTCTATTGTAAAGGAATTCGGCTACTTGTTCCTCCCTAGCAACTCATAGGGCTTGTACTTCTGCCCACTTAGTCAGGTAGTCAGTACAGACCAGAATGTACTCTTTTCCTTGTGAAGGAGGGTCTATAGGGCCGATAAAATCCAATCCCCATTTTTCAAATGGTTCAAGGACTACTTGAGGCTACAAGGGAATTTCATTAGATGTAGTTAATCTTCCTACTCATTGACATTCATCACATCTGTGAACATATTTCTTGATATCCTTATGCATAGAAGGCCAATAGTATCCTTCTCCCAAAATCTGGTGGGTTGTCCTTTTAGCAGAATAATTCCCTCCAGAAGGATCATCGTGACAGGCTCTAAGGATACTATAGGTCTCATTTTCCCTAACACAATGTTGTAGAACCATGTTAGCTCCACATCGAAATAGGATCCCATTAATCCATTTGAAGGGGGAACTTTCTCTAACAAGGTGTTTCTTTTGTTTTGATGAAAAATGAGGTGGTACTTCTGCAGTGGCTAAGTTGTTTGCAATATCAAAAAACCAAGGGGTTTTAGTAGAGATGGCAAAAAAAAATTCATCTGGGAACTCATCCTGTACCGGAGCACAATCACCATCATGTTTAATTCATGATAAGAAATCTGCAACTACATTAGACTTCCCTGGTTTGTCAATAATTGTTACGTTGAATTCCTATAGAAGAAGCAACCACCTAATTATCCTTACATTTACTATAGGTTTATTCATAAAGTACTTGATGGATAAGTGGTCAGTGTACACTGTGACTTTGTATCCGGTGATAAAATGTCAAAATTTATTAATTGCATGAACTACAGCCACAAATTCCTTCTCTGTTGTGGTATAATTCCTTTCTTTTGGAGTCAGATTCTTACTAATGAAATATATGGCATATTTTCCCCCATTCTCATCTTCTTGTCCTAATACCGCTCCAATGGCATCATCGGATGCATCAACATAAATATGGAACGAAAGGTTCCAATTAGGTCCACGAAGGATAGGAGCAAAGATGAGTTTCTCTTTGATGATTTCAAATGATGACTAACACTCAAGTGTCCAGATAAACTCTACATTCTTCTGAAGAAGGGAAAACAAAGAGGTTGCGATTTTGCTAAAATTTACTATGAATATTCGATAGTATCCAACATTCCCTAAGAAACTTCTGACATCAGTCTGGATTTTTGGGGTCTCAAGTTGTTGTATTACTTTGATTTTCTTAGGATCAACCTTAATCCCTTCAGCTGAAATATGGTGTCCCAACACTATTCTTTGTTCTACCATTATCAGACATTTCTCGTGGCTTAGGGACAAATGATGATCTTCACATCATTTCAACACCTTATCTAGATTTTGGAGAGCCTCATCAAAGGTTGAACCATATATAGTGAATTCGTCCATATAAACTTCCACACACTCATTCACTAACTCAACAAATATAGCCAAGATAGCTCTTTGGAATGTTGCAAGAGCATTACATAGCCCAAAAGGAAGAACCTAATATGTGAATGTCCCCCAAGGGCAGGTAAAAGTCATTTTATCCTGGTCTTTTTTTGCTACCTATATCTGGTTGTAACCACTAAATCTATCAAAAAATGAAAAATATTTCCTCGTAGCCAAGTTATCCAAAACTTGGTCTACAAATGACAGAGGAAAATAATCTCTTTGTGTTGCTTTGTTAAGTTCCCGATAGTCTACGCACACTCTCCACTTTCCATTTTTATTTGGAACCACAACCAAAGGTGGCACCCATTTACTGTCAAAAATTAGATAAATAAACCCCACTTGTAGGAGTTTCTCAATTTCAATTTTAATGATACCTTTCAAGGCAGGGTTGAGTCTCCGTTGTGGTTGGAAAACAGGTTGAACATCCTCGACATAGATATGATTAGTACACACACTTGGGTGTATTCCTCTCATATCTGTATAGTCCCAAGCAAAATCTTTAGTTCTATTCACCAGGGTATCAAACAATTTGTGTTCTTTTGGCTCAGTCAACCAACTATTAATGCTCAATTTTTTTCCTAGCATCAACATAATGGTTTTAACTCCCAGGTGGTTGGATGTGATAGTATACATGGGCCTTGTCAAGGTGTTAAGAGGACAGCTATGAGGTATGGTTTTATGAAGTATGGCAATGTCTGTAAAGGAATGGTGCATTTTTGGAACTAAGTTTTTCAAAGGACAAGGTAATCCCATGAAACTAGCATTATCAAATTCTGTGTGATTTATGTTGATTGGGTGTCCTAGGATCTCTTCTACGTCCGTCATCTCCTCACCACTCAAATCCATAGGAATATTTTCCACGCTATTTTCCAATTCATCCTCTAATTCTTCACCATTCTATTTGATGACTACCATGGCCAGTGAAGCCAAATTTTTCTATTTGTTGGGACTTTCTGGTTCATCAACCCATACTTTATTATGTTCAGCAAGCTTGGTGGGAGGATAAAAAAATAAATGTTTGTTATTAGGACCATGTGAAATGATCATTCATCCCTCTCTGCAGTCAATTTTGGCTATAACAGTAGCCAGCCATGGTCTTCCAAGAATTATTGGATAACTGTCTTTAGGTGTAAGAGACTCAATTATTTGAAAATCTACTGGATATTCCCATCCATCCACCTTAACAAGAACATTTTCAATGACTTCCTTGGGAATAGCTATGGATTGGTTTTCCATCTATAAGATTGTAGTTGTGGGACGTAAATAAGTAAGTCTCAACTTTTCCATCACATCAACAATCATTGCGTTAATGGCTGCTCCAAGGTCCACCAAAGCATTAGGTATTGCTACCTCATTAACTGTTACTGTTATAAGTGGACTACCTGGATCGTCATATTTCGGAGCAGTGGTCATTCCAGCCAACAAGTCAGCTAGATAACCATTTATGTGGACAGTATTTATTCATTTTGGTTTCCTCCCTGGAGTTTTGATACACAACTATTTTATCAGCTCATTCAACTCAGGAATCTCCTTAATCAATTGTAGCAAAGGGACTTCAATCTACAACTGTTTAATTTCTTGTATCAATGCAGTTTCGGTAGATGTGGTGATTTCTGGAGTATCTTTCATGGTGATTGGTTTCAAACGCTCCAGAAAAGGTGATTTAATTTTGTCTTTAGGAGTAGAATCCTTCAAAGGATCAGTTGGAGACTGACTCCCCTCCTCCTGAGGTAGGTCAAGAGCTCCAGCTGAAGATGGTGGTTTGGGCTTGTTTTGAGTAGCTTCTGGGGCATGTTCTACAGATGTGGGTGTTGTTGTAGTTGTCTCAACAGTCTTCTTTTTAGGTTCATCTAGAATTTCTTCAATAGTCGGCTGTGAAAGTGTTTTTCCAGAACTCAATTTCAAGTTTCCACAGTGTATCGCATTAAGTCCAATGACATTGTCATGTTCTGTGGAATATACTATATTATTCCAGTGATTGTTCTTTGGGTTCAGAACAGGTTGCGCTGGAAGTTGTGGTTGGTTAACTTGTTTATTTTTTTGAGTATTCTGGGGGGTGGTAAGAGATTTTGCTGTTGAGTAGGCATCCTTCTGGGACCAGTATAAAACTGATGTTGAGGTTGATTCCATTGTGGAATAGGATTATGAGAGTACCATTGTTGTTGAGGTTGGTTAGGCCACTAAGGATTTCCCCAAGATTGATTTTCCCATTTAGGTGGTCCCCAAGGATAAGTTTCCCGATTAGGTGGTACTTGAGGTGGTGCCTGAGGCTAAGGTGCTTCCCATTGATTATTATTCCAATTAGGTTGAGGTCTCTAGTTAGGGTTTGAATTCTAGTCACAGGAAAAATTCCCTCCAGTTCTTTGATTTACAACGTTGATTTCTTCCTCAACCGGGGGTGTTCTTTTCTTAGAATTTTTTATGGCACTCAGAAGCTCACACTAATTAGTGGGGTGACTCTTGTCACAAAATTGACAAATATCAATTTTCTCAACTTTGTCCAAAGGGCATTCTCTTAGCAAATGTTTGTTTCAACACCTGGGGCAGTAAATGGACAAGGTCTCAGGATTTCACATTTTAGCATGTATGAAATCTAGCATGGTGTTTAGTTGAACAAGAATATTAGTCTTGAGGTTGGCTATCTCTTCACGTAGTTTTCCTATTTCATTGGAACCTTTAAAGAAAGTATACTTTTGAATACCTCCTTGAGTACAAGAGAAATTTTGACACAATTTAGTAATATCATTGAGCCCCAATTGGGAAATGTCTCCTTTTCCCATTAAATCCAAGCTCCTTGAGCTTCGTCATTTAGACCCTTAAGGAATAGGGGCTTCAGAATATCAAGACTTATGACTTCACCACATCGTTTAGATAAGAAGATAAACCTATCTAGGTAATCTTCTAGACTCTCATCCTCATTTTTCCTTATTTTGAACAATTCTTCTTTCCTATTATTGATCCTATAGTAGCTTTGGTGTTTCTCCAAAAAGGTAGACTCCATTTCATCCCAGGAGGTTATCGACTAAGAGGCTAATCTGATAAACTAGCGCATGGTTGAGTCTTTCAGAGTAGAGGGAAAAATCTTTAGTTTTTGGTTGTCACTCTTGTAGTCATATGTCTAACATAAGACTTTAAACTCAAATAGAAACTGGTCAAGGTCTTCACTAGACAAACCTTGAAAGGTTGGCAAGAAGGCTAGTGAGATATTTTTCATGGCCATTTCGTCATTTGCATCAATAGAAATGGGATAAGTGAATGTTTGTGGTGGTGGAGGGTTGTTGTTAGCATCATTTCTATGGTCACCCATGATGTTGAAGGGAATGTGGTCCTCTTCAAAAAAATTCTCAATTGGGCGAGGCTCTGGAGTTTGCAAAGGAATACACTCCTCTACAACTATGTGTTCTCTTTCAGGGGTATGTGGGAAGGTCTTAGGTTGACCCTGCTCGGTCAATTCCTCAATAAGTTGTTGATTTGAGTTTCCCTCCCTACTTGTGGTCGGTATGTCGATTGGGGGTTTTTTGGTATGAATCTTTTGTGGGGGCCTCATTTCCTGACCATGCAGAAAAAGAAGCTAGAGGACTGTTTTTGTTCCTAAGAGATATATTCATGGTATCTCCTACTAACACTAGAAAAAGAAGACTTCCCTAGCAACGATGCCAAAAAGTGATAGGTTGTCGCTAGGTTCTCACACTTTAATAGATAAATACATTAATATATCGACAGGGTAGTGTTCAAAGGCTATATGCAATAGAAGACATCTTGACTATTTCCTAGATGTTGGATAGCTGAAATAAGACTCTAAACTAAGAGGCCACTAAAATTAGAAAGAAGGAAATTATTTATCTAGAAAGCTTGAAATAACTAAACTAGAAAGCAAAAAATTATGAACCTAAAAAGAATAACGACTAAACTAGAAAGCATGGAAATGATTAAACTAAGAAATGTGTAAATTGTTGAAGAAGAAAAGCTTGTAAAGAAACTATGAAACATCGAGCTAACAAAAGATAACAATCTTAACAATTAACAAAAAATTATTTAACAATTTGAAACAATTGAAAGGAGGTGCTTTGGAACTTCAAAATTAAAGATTATAGACTCAACTACAACCTGCAAGATTAATCTTGACAAAATTACACGCATGAAAATAAAGTTCAATTCTAATTATTATCTACTAAATGAAAGTAACATAATTAAAAGTAGAATACTTATCTATCTAATCTACAATCCCTCAAGTGGCCAGCTCTCGGGTGCTCCTACACTTAGCTTAGATCACATACATTGGTACTCCAAAATTACTTCATTCACATTACTCAGTAACTCCAAAGATGATGCGAAAAACTCATTTTATTCATATTAAGAGTGTAACTCAGAAAACATAGTGACAACATAACGATATTCTTTTGTATCTCATTACTTTCAACAGTTACATATTTATATAAGAACAGCTAACAAAATCCTATATTTATGTTGGTAAAGTCTTCAACTAATTTTCAACAAACTGATGGACTTCCATGCACATGACATAAAACATTAAAGGGCTCGAAACGAGCCATAAAGTCTTCAAACTGAAAATAGTATAAACTACAAAAACTCGGTCCATCATGCATTCTCCTAAAGTTCCAACACCCATTCGCTTGTCTTCAATGATGTTGAATTTCACGTTAAATCTCTTTGATTGGCATGATAACCGATTGTGGTAATTGACCTATGCAATGCTTAAAAACTAAACCATTAAGTCAGTGCGGGTTAGCTTATTTTGACTAATTTCAAGAAATAAAGATTGTATGCCTTTTCACAAAAAGAAAGCAATTACTTATCCTAAAGACAATTAATTGGTAGGGTAAGGATGGTTGAAAGATGTGAGGTTAAGTATTTAGTCCATTATATTAATGAGGTTATTTTTACCTCATCACCCTCTATCCTCAACCCTAATCCCTCAACCCTTAAACCCTTAAACCCAAGTAAACTCTCTACCCTAATCCCTCAACCCCCAACCCTAAACCCTTAAACCCTAATCACTCAACCCT
The DNA here is from genome assembly GCA_007258455.2 of Sequoia sempervirens. Taxonomy (NCBI): domain Eukaryota; kingdom Viridiplantae; phylum Streptophyta; class Pinopsida; order Cupressales; family Cupressaceae; genus Sequoia; species Sequoia sempervirens. Next base: position 1,198,588,948 of record VDFB02271358.1, on the reverse strand, counting down.
TATACCCTCCACCCTATACATCGGAACCTCAACCCTAATCCCCCAACCCTATACCCTTAATCCTCTACCCTCAACCTTAAACCCTCAACCCTCAACCCTTAAACCCTAAACCCTTAAGCCCTCTACCCTCTACCCTACACATTAAACCCTCAACCCTCAATTCTCAACCATCAACCCTTAATCCCTATATCCTAAACCTTCAAACCCTAAACGCTCAACCCCTATACCCTCTACCCTACCCTCAACCCTAATCCTTCAACCATATGTACCCACTACCATCTACCCTA
>VDFB02271358.1:1198427645-1198586411 GCA_007258455.2 Sequoia sempervirens | reverse complement strand
TCTCTCCCTCTTACCCCCTCTCTCTCTCTTAGGTCTGTCTCTCTCTCTCCCTCACTCACTCCCTCTATCTCTCTCCCCTCTACCCTTAAACCTCTTCCCTCTCTCTCTCTCTCAAGTCTCTCCCTCCTACCCCCCCTCTCTCTCTCTCAGGTCTCTCCCTCCCTCCATCCCAACCTACCTAGAAACTCTCTCTCTCTCTTAAAATTTGTCATCCCTCTAAAGACATACATAAATACATACATACTTACATGCATACAAGCATAATACATATGTACATAAAATCTTGCATACATACAAGCATACATGTACATATGTAGATACAATCTTACATACATATAGGCATACATACATATAAGCATTGATACATACATACATACAAGCATGCATACATGAATACATACATGACATACAATTATACATGTACATACAAACATACAAATATATAAACATACATTCAATAGAGTATAATTTAACATAAAATAACACATAATGTGAGTGCATTATAATTCGCTCGCGTTATGTCTTGCTAGACATGTGCCACACAAGCACAAAAACCATATCAAAACTTAGATATAATGTGAGCGTGTTATAACGCGTTTGCGTTATATCTTTCTTTGGGAATCCCCAAGCCTTGGGATTGGTATTTTCCTTGGAATAACAACCCAAAGGCTTGGAGGGCCTTCCCAATGACTAGAGATGTGTTTTTTCAAATTTTACAATATTTCACCTAATCGGGTTCGTGCTCACCGTCAAGATTGTACATGTTTCAATGTCAAACAAATTGAACACCTAGGTAATGTTAGGCTCTCTCTTAGCTATCCAATGATGTAATTTTTTTCACTTTTTGGCAATGTTAATCCTTTGATCTATAATTTCTTTTGTTTATGTGTCTCTTTTTTGGAAAAAAGCAGTGTTTGGTCTTTTTTTAATTATAAATTAACCGTTCATCAAAATTTCAAATAAATTACATTTTTAGAAACTAGACTCCATTCTACAAATATTAAAAAAAAAATCCAATTAGTTTCCAAAATTTGTAGGGGTAGCACAGCCAAAATTCTGTTTTCAGGAAGTGTCCACTTTGAAAATTAGTAAAAAATAAAATATTCATTTAAAATTTATCAAAAAAATCATGCATCAACTACATACTGTTAGCTAATTTCTCATCGAAGTGATTTTAAAAATACTAAAAAAATTTAACCATGCTACGTTCCCACAAAAGTTGCTATGTTATGTTTTTCTGGCAAAAACATCACCAATTTTTGTGGGTCCCTCTTTTGAACCCCTTAATCTCAACCATTTTCAAAATAGATTAGTAGTTTAGAAAGTAGACTCAGAGCACTACGATCCTTGTTTTTGTTGTATCTCAAAATTTTGAGTGTAACTATCCTCAATTTCACGTCCAAGGTCAGTATTTCTTGATTTCAAAAAAAAAAATTGGCCATTTAAGCCCCCTTTTTGGCCCCCCATCTTTTTGCAGTTACCCGTATGCTTTAAACCAATATGTTTTGAACTACTAAACTACATTTCGAAGAGGTTTATGTATGTGAAGCTGTGAACAAGAACTATCCTATCTATTTGCAGAGTCAAAGTCCATTACACTAGATACAACACCATCTTGATTTTCAATACCTTGATGCATCGTGTCTATGTATTATATCAAAAATAAGGAATGACAAAAAATACAAATCCCAAGATATGAGCAAATCATCATCATCATCTCTCGTTACCATCTCTAATAAATTCTTGGTGGATCATAGACTTTTTGGAATTTTGAATCAATCTTCAAATTTGATGGTAAAATCCTTTATCTTATTTCTTCTATCTTGTTTCCACACTAACTTGGTATCATGACAGTCAACAAAAACATCATCATGCATCCATCTTGCATCCACAAATCATCAACATGCATGCATATTTCATCATCACAACATATCATAATAAAGGAAAATGTAATCCATTGCATCATCATTATCATTTAAGTTATTTCAGATAACATAGATTTGTTATTTTAAGCATCTTAATCCATATCACATATCCTAGGCATAAGCATACATTATATTATCATATCATAAGAATGAACATCTGCATTATCCATATATATATCCATATGCATACATCATCACGACATCATAAATTGCATAGAAAAGTACATGAAAATAAATGTATCCATATCATCTTGCCTAAGCATAAGCATATCATATCATAGCATCCATCCATAGCATAAAAAGATAATGAAAAATAATATAACCTTTCCAGTGCATTGCATTGCATCCATCCCATAACATCGCATCTCATATATATCGCATCATAGATCATCATCACATATCGCACAAATATAAATAAAAGAAGTGCATCCATACATAATCATAACACATAAGCATAACATCACATCGCATCATATGCATCCATCCATTCATAAGAGAATGAAATACAGAGCACATAATATCGAATCAAGATCATCTCATATATATATCAAAAAATGATGACTGTCATGATACAACATCTGAATCAGTGTATGAATATCAAATCAAAAATACAATATCCACGAGGCTATCAAAAATGAGCCCATGAATATATATCTGTATAAATAATCGGGCAATAATCAAAAAGTGTCTACAAAAGCAGCTAGCCCTGGTGGCTACTTTACTCACCCCTAACTGATGGTTGGTCCTCAGCTATAAGTGGTGCTCCACTCCGCTATGAAAAACCAGGTCGTCTCATCGCCAGAGGAACATCTCTATGGTAATGCATGTGATAGTAAGTAGCCTCTATAACTGCCTCTCTATATAATCGCGTGGACACTGTCCATCCCTATGAAGCAGTTGTCATTGCCTCAAGTTGTTTCCTCCACCCAATCTCCTGGGCCAGCTATAGGTCCAATTGCTACCACAACTGAACCTCTTGATCTCTCTATGCAGTCATGACCTATAGCTGCTGCTAAACCTGATCCTGCTTTGCCTGTAGTTGATCTCTCTTGGTTGTAACGGCCTATATTTGTTCCTATAATTAAGCATCTGGTTGTATGGGTGGAGGAGGTGGTGGTTCCCCGGAACATATCCATAGTGCCCATCTTGGTGCCCTAGGTCCTAATGACCCTAATTTGGCTGTTGTTGGTGCCCATCACCTAGCACTTGTACCCTGTCATGATCTTGTTGTTGGCCTCTACCTCAACCCCCATCTCTGTCATTGTCCCTACCACCATCTTGTCATTTTCCTCGATCTTTTCCTTTGCCTCTCCCTCTACCTTTGAGGTATCCCCCTGTTGGATCTATCAGGCAAGTAGGCAACCTGAACCATGCATCGTAAACTGGGGTTGTGCCTGCATCAGGTATACCCTGATCATATGCCCAAGGTTGTGCAACAAGTTGTTTGAACCCATCGATTGCCACCATGGGGTCTATTTGTGTTCCCAACTACACCTCCCTCTAAGATCTAGCAAAAAATATAGTGTAATCATCGATAGGAACATCCTAAACCTCTCCAAATTGTCGAGCAACATGGTATGGCAAGTATCGCTCTATTATAGTGTGCTCCCTCCCCTAGAGGTAGCGAGTCTGTTGAGCAAAATAGAGTTGTTGTTGATCATCGTACCATGTAGGGTACTATAGTCATGGCCTCCATTGGAACATAGTCATGTCATCAATGACACAACACCAGTAAGCTAGACCTATAGGACCAGTGTGTTGAAGAGTCATCAACACCCTGTATTTGAAGACAATGAGCTCATCCTTGTGAATTTTTGGTAGTCACCTCAACACTCCAATGTGCTTGTATGCCCAGATGTGGAGCAATGTAACACCTACCTCGATGCTCTGACCCTCACAATAGATAGCCTCGTGCATGTCATGGTACAATGAATCCATAAGAACTGGACCCCATGCATACATCACGCACCTCCTGATCATGTCCTCCCATGCCAATCCCCATCCGAGACTGAAACCTCTACCTCATCGGCCTAGGGAAATAACTCCAGAGATCAATGTTGCAACAAACAATCTGAAGATGGGCACTCAATCCCGATAAACATCAAGGTTGATCTCAGAGCTAACTAGAATGAGCTGGCATCTGTGTAAAAGAAAGAGACATGCATCTCTCCCGACATCTAGGTCATAGATAACACGCTCATCCTAGATCAAAAATCGCAATATGCACCACACATCCTCCAATGTAACGGTGGCCTCACCAGTGGGCAGGTGAAATGAGGAGGTATTGCTATTCCACCTCTCAATCAGGGTCATCATCAGAGTAAGGTGGGTCCACACCTCGGGCAAGAAAACAATAAAGCCTAACCACAACATACCCAACCACTCTACCTCCAAGTCATCAAAGTATCTCAAGATTGCCAAAATGTTAGAATGGTGCTCTCATGACATCAATGGGGGAGGATCCTCCTACACGCATCATGCACACAGTGTCAATTTACTAAAAAAAGTCAAAAAACTTATCAAAATTTGAGACTTTTCATCCAAAACATCAAAAGCATCGCTGAAATCAATAGCATCGCTCTTTTAGGGGCACGTCGCTATATCCATTTTGGGGGTATGTTGCAATGCATGTCGCAACGGTCAATAGAAAATCAACATTTGCATGCACCACTCTATTAAAAAATAGGGGTGCGTCACTAAAAGCTACATGTGTCACCCACTGCTTTTGAGCAACACTTAACCTAAATAACTTGTGCATTGCTATATCAATTTAGTGACTCCCTAATCAAATGCGTCGCCCAACCAAAAAATGGTGGTGCACCACTAGAAAGAAGGCGCGTCGCTAAAATATCAATAGCAACACTTTCGACGCATCAATAGCATCGCCATATAGCGACGTGCTTAGAGACCTAGTTTTCACCCCTATTAATTTCACCTAAAAGAGAAAATCGAGACAAGTTTCGATTCACATACTTGGGGTCCTACTTCTACTCACCGCTGGTACTCTCGAACCCACTCCACAAGGTGAAGAGGAAGCACTCGTTATGCCATTTCTTCAGGAGGGCAAAGCTCAAAAATCAAAATTCTCTAAGGGTGTGAATGCATAAATGAATTGAAAGTGACCCTTCTTCACCTATTTAAGCCAAAAAATTAGGGTTTTTTGCCCTAATTTGAGCTAAAAGCTAGGGTTTTCATCTATTTTACTTTTTTTTTTGTAACCTATTTTGAGTCGTTTTTTGCATTTCTGAGGCCATTTTTGGCATCCTGGGGCTTGTTTTAGCACCCGAAACTATATTTTAACCTTTTTAGAGAAATCAACCCAAAATTCAAAATTTTTGCCCGATTTCTCGAGGGGGCAGGGAACCATCTTATTCCTTCCGTTGGGGCAATAGTGGGGCATTCAAAAAAGTAAAAAAATATAAATTTTTTTTATCTGAGCAACAGTTTTTATCCAAAAAAGCATCAGTCTTTGAACCAACGTAACAGGTACCTCGCTTCAAAGAGGGGAAAAATGTAGACACTTAAAAATATCATGAATGATATCATGCACTCAAATCAGGTATAGTAACACCGTTTCATCCTAAAATCCATCTTTTTTTCACTTAATTAATTAAATTAGCCTAGCTATTTAATTAATTGCATCATTTGCATCTATTAACCTAATTGATCTAATTAGGTGAATTCATCCCCTTTCATGTTAATATTTCATCCTATTAAATTGAATTAATCAAACTATGTAATTTAATCCCTAAAGTCCTCTTATTTAATTAAATAACCCTAAGTTATTTAATTAAATATCACATCACTTCCTCTTTTCATTAAATAAATAAATTATTTAATGATTACCCTAATTCCTCTAATTTGCATAATTGAAACTTTATTTAATTATCAAATTAATAATTAAATCTAATCCCCCCACTTGCAAGGGAATATTCCTCCTTTGCACATTCCTCCAAAAAGGAATATTCCCATGGAATATTCCTTCTCCTTTGCACAATTTAATTTGGTTTTAATTAACTAAATATCTAATTTTCCTCACCCATGAGAATATTCATTGAGAATATTCTCTTTTTTCACTCATTTGAAAAGGGAATATTCCTTTTTTACAACAAACTTTCAACAAGACTTCTTGTGCAAGTTTTGAAAGTGTGTTTGTTTGGAAGAATATGAACCCTTGATTCTTTTCTCGATCCATGTGATCATTGATTCTCATCCATTGATGAGAATCTTTGATCCATGTTTCATCTTTTCTCGAATTTTGACCATTGATTAGCTTTTTCAATCTTAGCCCTTCATTTCTCATTTGTCCTCCTATAAATAGGTCATTATTTAAATACAAATGGATTCATCTTTTAAGAGAAAACTTATGCTATTAAAATCATTTTCACTTGCACTCATATTTAGCACTTATTTAGCATCCTTTTAGCTTAATTTACTTGCATCATTAGTTTAGCTTCCATTAATGGCTTCCATGGTAAATTAGGTGCATCCATTTAGCATGCTTTATAATTATGGTTTTAAATATTTTGAAGCTTGCATACATTCAAAATAGATTTGCATACACCCATATCGATCATCTTAGCAGTCATCATGTTAATTTAGCATTTAAATCATGTTTTATCACACATCTTTTATTGGTTTCATCAACTCTTCAATAGAATTGATCGAAACAAGCTCATTATCCAAGGGATTGGGAAAGGGTCGCCATTCCACATCAATGCGACACCACTCCCCCAATAGGATAAGTTTCAATGGATTAGAATGGGTGTTTTTGAAGCTTTCGTATTTTTAATATGTTAGTTTTAATGGATTCTTAGTTTAGTTTTGCATTGAATGATATTTTTGGATTGATTTTTAGTGGCTTGAATACGACTTGAATCCTCATGGATCAAGTGTAGTCAGCCCATACGGAGCCGTCAATCACACCTATTATTCAAAAACTATAAATAGACTTGGAGTCCATTCTTGTCTATTTTAAATTTTTTACATTTTAATGGTAAAATTTCATATATTTAAAAAGTAAAAAAAGGCTAGAAAAGTTTTATGTTGCCAAAAAGAAAAGAAAGTTTCACTAAAACTTATCTTAAATTCCATTTCCTACACCCAAGTGCATGAAAAAGAAAAAAAGAGAGTTTTCATGAGCATGCAAAAAAAATCAAAATTTGGTGAAGTCTAAGTTCATGTTTCACGATGTATACAATAGTTACAAGAAAATTTCATGACAAAAAGGTTACCATCAAGCATCAATGAAGATCATTTAAAGAAGGGTATGCTAGTTGCAAACAACCTTATATTCAGTTACAACATGGAGTAGTGCATGCATACTTTATTCACTTTTATTTTTGAATTTCAAGTGCCATGAAAGCGTGTTGCAGGGAAGATTGGATGTGGAGGATGGTTTATTGTGAGAAATATAGAGCTTGAACTAGTTACAAAGTTCATAAACATCATAAAATTCCTTCCATGCAAAAGCATGCATGAAAGAGCAATCAAAGAAGAGGCAGGTATGTTGATGCATCCATGTTTTCTGTGATGAAGAAGGCCTCCATAATTATTTTTGTAGCCAAAGTACTTAGTTTGAAGGATGGGAAATATTTGGTTATCTATGTTTTGCTACTTTTAGATGAATGCCTAGGTTAGCTTTAAAATAGACACCCATTGAGGGAGAAATTAGGAAACCACCTAGGGTTTGAATGACTTATCCAATTATTATAATGAAGTCTGAAGGCACACAAAATAACATAGAGTTGCAATGGGTAGGTATGTGTGGTCTGTTAGAGATCATGATGGATAAATAGATTCATGATGGGTGGTGGGAAGGCATGAGTAGGTTGGACATTGAGGACAGTTATAGATAATGAAGCACATCAACTCCATTATGCATGTTGTAGAACTTCTTACAAGAGATTTTAATCTCATTTAGGAAGTTAGTGTTAGTGCCTCAATAATTTTTTGGATGATGAGCAACAGGAAGGGGTTGTTGCAACCTATGGTTCTATGGATCCTCTTGTAGGGTTGGTTGGTGGAACACATTATCCATTTCTTGAGACTTTAAAAAGTTCTCTTATAAATTTGGGGCTCTGGAAAATGATAATAACGATGCACAGGCTAGATTATCCACTCTTCAAGAAGATGTGTTGAGTGATCTCCTTAGAGAAACTAAGCTTCAGTCCAAGATGAAGAATGTTGAGGAACAATTGATGGATAAGGAGAATGTCTCAAAATAATTATCAGCTAAGTATACAGAGTGTTGCAAGTATGATTAGTTAGTGTTTTCATTAATGTCAATAAGCCTATGTTGTCATTGATGTCTATTGTTGGGTGGGATTGTTGCAAGAGTGTGAGCAGTTGATGTTATCCATGCTTTGATTAGTTGCATTATGTTGTCATTAGTAAAGATATTGGTGTCAACCTCTATTTTTTCTTTGATAAATGTTTGTCTATGGTTGAGGAAGTATTGAAGATAATGAGGATGTGTCTATGGTGCTTAGTTTCCAAGTGCTTTTGAGAAAATTTGATAAAAAGAGAAAACAATGTGTTGCAATGGTGTTCTTGTGTTGCTCCACATTTCATATAGGTTGAAGATTTTCCTGTATGTTTTAGATATTTTGGTGAGAGATGTTTAGAGGTGGTATATGCAAAATTTCATGTGTTGGATTGTTGTGTAGAAGTTGTGTCACCAGTGTGTGAACAGTGCATTAGAGAGGTGTCTGGGAGAAATTTCTTTGTTTGTGTTTCTCCGCGTAGTGGTTTCAGGTCTTGTGGATCTGCAAGACTGTTGATAGTGTTGGTATCTTTCTTCAGACAATTTGGTTTGAGGTTTGGTGTTTTGGAAGTTAGTTTCTCAAGTAACAACATATGGCATAGTTATCTAAGTGTATTGGGTGTGTACATTCTTCAGTTGGAAGTTATTGTGAAGGAGTTTGTTGGATTTTAGAGTGTTTGAGGAATATTATAGATCATGTTCAAGCATGGTGTGTGGTTTGTAATTCATCCTTGGACTTAAGGAAGTTTGTACTTAAAATTTTAATGGTGTTTACATGGGTAACAACCGATATGGTGTTTACACTAATTATGGTGGATAATTATTGCTTATAGAAGCATGTGGTTGAGTGGTGTTATAGATTTGGGTCCCAAAAAAGGTGTGATGTGGTCCATTTCACTTCTATCTACCACAAAAGTGTTTTGGCATCGACCTAATTTGAATTTGCATAGTTGATGTGCATTGTCATCCTTGGAGAAGGGTTTCAAGGTTGAAGAAGGTATACATATGAGTAGAGTTTTTGAGGGATGATAAGATAGATGTGAGAGATGCGAATGATGCAAAGTGTAGAGTTATAGAGTACAAATTTAAGAAGTGCAATGCATGCTTTCATGTGTTAGATTACTAGATGTAGTGAGCAGAAGGTGTCTACAATTCTTCAATTAGACTGCGAAGGTGTTTGTGACATTGTGGAGGATTCTCTATTGCATTGAGATGATTTTCTCTATGTAACATTTCTTCTCTATCTTCTTGTCTATTCTAGCAGTGATCCTTTGACAATAAGACTTTCTTTCTTTGGGAAATGAGCCCTTCAGTAGTGAGCCCTATTATATTCAGTGTTGATATTATTTATATTGTGAGCTAATCCTCACTGTGGTTTTTCCCTTCTTGGGTTTTGCACATAAATCTAGTGTTCTCTTGTGTATGGTGTTAAGTTGTTTCAGTTTCAGTTATTTACTTTTCATGCTAAATCATCATAACATATTTAAGGGTTTAATAAATGAATGTGGATCAGAATGTTAATGAGGGCTTTGAAGTTTTAAGGTACAACTAATTCACCCCCCCTCTCAATTGTCTTGTGCATTCAACAATTGGTATCAGAGCAAGGTTCCATGGAGAAAATCTTAACTGCTTAAGGTATATCTAGGATGACACACAATAAGGAGATCCCTTTGTTTGATGGAACAAACTATGCATTCTAGAAAATAAGGATGGAAAGCTTCCTAAGTTATATGGGATTTTATGTTTGGAAATTAGTACATAATGGATATACTATGCCTACAAATAGTCTGAGCACTGAAGTTGAAATCAAAGCCTATGAAATAAATAGTAAGGCAAGGTATGCTCTTTTAAGTAGTCTTACAAATTTTAAATTAGTGAAAGTTATGAATTTGAAAACTATTGAAGAAATCTAGACAGAGTTGGAAATAATTTATGAAGGAGATGATAAGGTTAAACAAGCTAAGATGCAGAATCTAAAGATCACATTTGAGAACTTGTGAATGTCTGAAGATGAAAACATTACAAGCTACATGTAGAGGATAGATGAAGTGATCAGCTCCATCAAAGGTCTTGGTGGAAAAGTCAAAGAATCAAAAGTGGTAAAGAAAATTCTTAGAACCCTTCTTAAAGCTTACAATCATAAAGTTTCTACTATTGAGGAATTTGCAAACCTAGATCAGTATACTAGAGATCAATTGTATGGTTCTCTAAATGCATTTGAAATAAGAGAATTTGGTACAAATAATGGTCCAAAACTTGAGATTGCTTTTAAGGCTAGAAAATAAAAAAAGATTGAATAATCAGATCAAGAGGATCTTGATGATGTGGAAGCTAACTTTGTGAGAAGGAAGAAAAAGGGTACTAGTAAGTACAAAGATAAGTTGCCTTTCAAATGTTTCAGTTGTGGAAAAATAGGTCACTATGCTTCAAGATATCAAAATAAAGTTTTGAATGACAAAAATAAGAAGAATAGAGGTAAAATGATTAAGAAAAGTTATTATGTTAGAGAAGATGCAAGTATTTCTGATGATGAATCTAATTATGGAGATGATGATGATGGTGAATGCTTGTTCATGGTTTAAAAAGATGGATCTGTTTATGCTAACTTTGAAATATGTGTGAAGTAATTCCCTCCAAAGATAAAGGATAAGATTGAAGGTACTTCAGTATCTACCTTTCATATTAGACAGGATAAGAACTATTGGATCATTGACAGTGGATGCTCTAACTGTTGGTATCTAGTGACTAATCATGCTATATTGTACACTCTTCATGTATCCTTTCTGAGGTCCAGGGGTGGGTTGAGCCCTAGGAAGGGGTTTGGGGGTGACAACTCCCGAAAAGCAGGGGTTCGGGGGCGACAGCCCCCGAGAAATTTTTTTCTCCTTTTTTTTTTGCTTTGTCACCAACAAGATAAAAATGACTTTGTAAAACCCTAATTCTAGAAGCTTCTAAAAATCTTGTAATAAGCAGTTGGGATGGGAGTTGTAGTATGGCATTATTCATGAGATTATAATAGATTTTTGCACTGGATAATAAAATCATTGGATGGCTGCGGTTTTGTGGATGTAGCCCATATTGGGTGAACCACGTTAAATTCTGTGTTGTCTTGTTGTTGCTATAATTTTTATGTGTTTTATTTCTCTGTTTTATTGATCAAATCTGCATTTAACTGTTAGAGATATTCCTTCTAACCCTAACAAGTGGTATCAAAGCAAGGTTGTGTTCAATTATCCTCTATAGGAAGGTCTCATAGTTGAGTGGGAGTCTCACGGTTGAGTGGGAGTAATGGCAGACGAGGGTAAGTTGAAGGTTGAGAAGTTCAATGGGCAGAACTATCAGTTATGGAAGATGTTGATGGAGGACTACCTCTATCAGAAGGATTTATGGCAGCCATTGGAAGGGAAAACCAAAAGACCCTTAGCAATGTTTGATGAGGACTGGGATATTTTGGACAGAAAGGTTCTTGGTAGTATTCGTTTATGCCTGGCACAATCAGTGGTGTTAAATATTACAACAAAAAAGACAACTCAAGAGTTGATGCAAACCCTGGTGAAGTTATATGAAAATCCTTATGCTTTGAATAAGGTATTTATTATGAAGCATTTATTTAATATGAAAATGGTAGAAGGTGGATCAGTTGCTAACCATTTAAATGATTTTAATACGGTCACCAGTCAATTAACTTCTGTAAATGTAAACTTTGATGAAGAATTTAGGGCTCTTTTGATTCTGTGTTCTTTGCCTGAAAGTTGGGATAGCTTGGTAATGGCTATTAGCAATTTTGTTTCTATTTTGAATACATTGAAATTTGATGATGTTGTTGGTGTTATTTTAAGCGAGGAAAATCATAGGAAAATCTTAGGTGGAACATCCACATTAGGTAGTGTTTTGAATGCAGAAAGCAGGGGAAAAAAAGGAGGAAACAATTCTGAAAGTCATGGGAAGTCATGAGGAAAATCAAAGGACAAAAGGTCTCAATCTAGAGAAAAGAGGGATTGTTGGTACTGTGGTAAGTCGGGTCATTTAAAGAAATATTGTTGGTCTCAGAAAAATAAAGGAGTCAAAAAGGAAGGAAGTAAAGAGGCAAACGTAGTAAGTAATAAATCTGATGAGGATACTTTGATTCTTTCCCTTGATAATGTTGATGATTCTTGGGTATTAGATTCAGGGGCTTCATTTCATGCTACCCCCCATAGAAGTTATTTTCTTGACTATGTCCAAGGGGATTTTGGGTTGGTTTATTTGGGTGATAACGAACCTTATCAGATTGTTGGAAAGGGAAGAATCAAGATTAAGTTGCAAAATGGGAATTATTGGCTACTACATGAGGTAAGGCACATTCCAAGGTTAGGAAAAAATTTAATTTATGTAGGGAAACTAGATGATGAAGGTTGTGTTGTTACATTTAGTGATAAAAATTGGAAGGTTACAAAAGGTGTCTTGGTGGTAGAAAAAGGTGTGAAAGTAGGCACCTTATATATTTGTATAGGTCATATTGTTCCTTCTAAATTAATTATTACAAAGAAAATTCAATGTTCAGGAACAGTTGTTGCAGTTCAGCAGGTAGAAGATCAAACTATGGTTGTGGGTTTCGAAACATTACTAATAGACTTGGGCACATGAGTGAAAAAGGTATGAAATTACTTCATTCAAAGAAAGTTTTACCAAGTCTAAAATGTTTTAATATGGAGTTATGTGAAAGTTGTGTGTATGGAAAACAAAAGAGAGTTAGTTTTCTCAAGGATGGGAAGCAAAAGAAAAATGAGAAATTGGAGTTTGTGCATACGGATGTATGGGGACCAACTCAGGTATCTTCTCTTGGTAGCTCTCAGTATTATGCTACATTCATTGATGATGCAACTAGGAAGGTATGGATTTATTTCCTTAGGCAGAAATCTGATGTATTTGAAACTTTTAAAAAATGGAGAAGCTTGGTTGAGAATGAGACAGGTAAAAGATTAAAATGTCTCAGATATGATAATGTTGGTGAGTATTACAGCAAAGAGTTTGAATATTATTGTTCCTCTAATGGTATTCGTAGGTAGAAAATGGTTCGAAGGACTCCACAGGAAAATGGAGTGGTTGAACGCATGAATAGGACAATAATGGAGCATGGAAGGAATATGAGGTTGCATGTTGGGCTGCCCTTAAACATGTGGGAAGAGGTTGTAAACACTGTTGTTTATTTAATTAATAGAGGTCCATCTACTCCTTTGGGTTTGGGTTTATTTAAAGGACAGATGGAAATATTTATCAGCTCAAGGGTTATGTTGTTCATTAATTTATGACTCATATTAATGAAATTTTTCTATGGCACAGGAGGATGTGTCACATTAATTTTGATAATCTAGTAAGAATTAGTTCAGTTCAAGCAGTGAGAGATCTGCCAAAGATTAGAAAGCCTATCAATGTTGTCTTAAGGATTATCATATTGGAAAGAAAACAAGAAGAATTTTCAAAGGAAAATAACAATACTCTATCAAATTGTTGGAGTTGGTGCATATAGATCTTTGTGGTCCTACAAGAGAGAAGTCTTCAAGGTGATAGGTATTTCATGCTTTTTATTGATGATTATTTTAGAATGATATGGGTTACTTTTCTTAAAGAAAAATATGAAGCCCTAGATAGGTTCAGAGCATTTAAATTTATGGTTGAGAATGAAATGGTTATGAAAATCAAATGTATGGGGTTTGACAAAGGAGGAGATTTCACCTCCATTGAATTTAACATGTTTTGTGATAATCATGGCATAAAGAGGCACTTGTCTGCCCCTAGAACTCCTCAACAAAATGGAGTGGTTGAAAGGAAAAACAATATTGTTTGAGAAGCTACAAGGTCTATGATGAAAGAAGCTAACCTATGAGAAGTCTACTGGAGAGAAGCAATTCATACTGCTATTTATAAACAACACAAATACTTCCTATGAGTTGTAGTATGGAAGGATCCCTATTGTCAAGTACTTCAGAGTGTTTGGAAGAAAATTTTATATCAGAAGAGATGAAAAAAACTTGGGAAAGTTTGATGGAAGGTCTGATGAAGGAATCTTCCTTAGATATTCTAGTAAAAGCAAAGCCTACCGGTGCTACAACAAAGTACTAAGAAATATTTTTGAGAGTGCAAGTGTCAAGGTTGATGAACATTTTCAGAACTTAGTGGTGATAGATAGATATGAATCAGATGAGCCTATTTGTAGAGAAAAAGAAAAATCTAAGGAAAAGGAAGTGCAGATTGAAGAGGAAGAAGCTTTGAAAGAGACCCCTAGAACCCCTAAGTATGTGCAGAGGAATCATTCTAAAGAACAAATCATTGGAGACAAAAGAAAATGTGTGTTAACAAGAAGGAAAGATGTTGAAGAAGAGGTAAATCTGTAGACATGCAAAATTGACATCATGCATCTAATCTGGATTCACTAATTCCCTATCGTCCTTAATCATCCCTTTATCATCATTTTTCCTCTTTAATTAAATAAATAATCTTTTATTTGATTAAATCTCTAAAGTCATTCCATTAAATTAAATAAATTAATATTTATTTGATTTAGTCTAACACCATCTTCTTTAATTAAATAAATCTAAATCTTTATTTAATTAAATCTAAATCACATTCTTCTCATCTTTTGATTTAAATCAACCCATAAATCTAAATCAAATAGTCACATCATCTAATCCCTCATTAAATTAATTAAACCTTGATTAATTTAATCCTAATCACCTAAATCCTCTAGATTTTGCAACTTGCACCAATAAATCATTTCTTTGATTTAATAATTCCCTAATTTCCATCAACATAGCATAAAAGTGGAATATTCCCCCATTTCAAATCTCCCTCTCAAATGACTTGTCCCTTCCAACATAACATTAACTCCCCTCTTACATGTCCCCCACTTGGCATTTAAAACCCTTTATTCTCCCTCCAACAAGCCAAATTTCAAATTTGAAAAGCCACCTAATGTCATTTATTGGCACATTCATCAAACATGTACATCCTTGGCCCATTCACATGGTGACAATTGGCTTCTTCCTATTGGTTGGGTTTTTGTCCCACATTCATCCCTTTTGCCTCTTCTCCCATCAAATTCTTCTATAAATGGAGAGGCTATCCTTCATTTTGATCATCCACAATCTTCATGCAAAGTTACTCTCTTCACATTGAGAGCTAATTTTGTCCACTTCATTGTCATAGGTTTGCATCTTCATCATTTGGCTTGTCAAGGGTTGGGAAAGGGTTGCTTTTCACATCAAAGTGACATCAATCCACTATGGAATAGGTATACATTATGCTTCTTTGATGCTTCCAATTAGTTTGTTTTGTTATCTTGTTTGAGAGGAATTATGTATTATTTCATAGGAGCATTTGTAGGCTTGCATAGCTTGAACTAATCCCCGCTAATGAGTGTTGGAGTTTAGACTGCTTGTAGATTTGTGGTGCTCACATATGGTGCTAGAAGGAGGGCTTCTCAATAGCCTCCATTTCATATTATTAATCTTATTCTGATTTCTAACAGATAGGTTGAGACAGAAAAGGGAACAATCGGCTAAGAGGGAACTTTATGTGTGTTTTTGTTTTTGTTTTATATCTCTCTTTTGCAGGTCAAAATACTTTTGCAAAGCAATCTCTAAATATCTAGATTTAGAGGATCTTGAATTTGGTTTTAATTTTACCATTGCTTACTTACACTAGAACTCCTAACGCACTAGGCGGTATTTGCATTCACTATCCTTTTTTTAGATTTTAGCATTTAAATTCATCTTGTGCATACCATGCAAGCATTGCATTTATTGGATTGTTGGTATAAAAGCAGCTTTTCAATCACATTGATGTTGCCTTGAATCACCCACAAATTTGGATTAAATCTTTGTCACCTTTATCGAGCCCGATTAAATCTTTGATCTCATCTTTTGTTAATGCATGAATTTGTTTGGCGCCTTGTCTGAGGTGTTACGGCTTGTCAAATTGGAGAAGGGAAAGGTCAATAAACATAAAATTATATAAGGCGTGTCTTTATATCTGTTAGGATTCAAGCGCAGACATTCACCAATAGCTTCTCATCTTTCCAAGTCCAAGTGCTCCCGCTTCCTTGCCTCTCTAGTTTTGATCGTTTCCCAGATTTATCATATATTGATGGAAGAGATGGTGATCTCTTAGCTCCCTCAATACACTTTCCCACTATTATTGCACACTCCTATATGCTAGCAAGTAGCTCTCTAGGCGGAATGTTGATCTGCTCTTGTTCCATCAAATAAGACTTCTATGCGTCGCTTCAATCTTTACAATCTTTCTTCATGTAATACTGTCAAATAAATAGCAACTCTATCATCACATTTTCTTCTTTGCGTAAAAACACAAGAAAGGCTTCTCCCAATCCATGTTGTTGACCCAGTTACAATATCAATAGAAGTGATGTCACTGCTTCTCTTTGCCGCCTTGATTTTCCATATTTCAAAAAGGAATTAGACATGTAAGGGCTGCAAGTCTGGAGTTACACCAGAGGGCACCACTTCAAGGGAATTTTAATCTACTTTCTTTCCACTCTAATCATTAGCATTACTAAACTAATGATGGCACCTAACAACTACAACAACTTGTAGTTCTCATAATTTAATATTTGTTGTTCAAAGTTGCTTCTTGGTTTGGTGATTGATTGCTTCACATGCCATTAAAGCTGCGCTCTTCAATTCTCTGTATGCTTGCATAACTAGGTCTGTAGAGAAATAATTTTTTATTTAGATATTCTTGTGTTTCTTTGTATTTAGAGCTTCCTCTTATGGTCATATTGATGTTTTAATCTTGCGCTTCTACTACTTTCTAAACATCGATGGTGTCGCCATCTTCTATCATTTAGACACTTTTTTCTTGGAGCCGCTATCTTCTATCTTTTCCAGTAATCGCGCGACAAAATATTATGAAAAATAATGTATCATTTTCAGTCAGGCATTTAAGTCAGGGAAATAATGAGAATTTATAATTTTTTGGCTTTTTAAGCCTAATTTTTTTATTCATGGCTTTATACCTGCGGGACTCTTCGCATATAAATACTACAAGGCTTCCAAACTACAATAGAATGAAACAAGAATGGATGGTGATCTCTTAGCTCCCTCGGTATACTTTCCACAGGCGCACTAAATAGAAATGCATGTAGAAAAGCACATGACCATCAAATTCTGTTGCATTCCAAATCATGTTTGATATCTTTCTGAGATTTTAAATCTGAATTCTTTTGATCTAACTTTTTATGTATTGTATTGAATTTTCCAAATCTACAGCCTTGTAGGAATACCGCCAGACAATTTTTTTAATATCACTGTTGTAAGGGTGGACAAGGATGACTATAAATTCAAGAGAGTTGATTTTCATTCTATCGCAAGAATAGATGGAAATCTAAATTGATTTGAGGGGACAATCTTTCTTGAGGTACTACGAAGTCCATGCTGGGATTGGTGCACTCCATTGATTCCTCGGGCTGCCTCTCTAAAATTGCTTAAGATTAGATTTGATTGGGTGTCAAGTACATAAGCTCTTTTATTATTTCAATTTAGATTGATTATGAATCATCCATCTGCAATGCAAGTATTGGAACTAAACAAAGCCTAAACTTTGATCCCTCTTGTCCTCGTACATGTTTAACTAGATAGCATTGCATTTAGCATTACATGTTATGCGTAATTTGGGTCAGAAGGACCAAGTGGTAACTATGCGCTTGAACTCGTTAGAGCTTAGATTTCATGAACAATTAGTTACTGCTTGGATATATCTAATGTACACTTACTTATTTAGCGGCATCACAAATAGAAAAATAAACAAATGTTTAGTTAGTTAGGAAAATGCTTATCTACAACAACAAATACTTTAATTGTTTTGTGCTAATTTTGTACATAATATTTGCTCGGTCTTAAAAGCTATTGCAGCTATTAATTAATGAAAAAGTGGGTCATCACAAGTCTAATCCTAGCTTGTAATCAGATGGAAGGCCCCACTGTAAACCACTATTTTCTCTATTGTATCTTCTCTCGCAACAGGTGTTGTGCTTCATTGGTAAACCCACGTGGCAACATACTATACCATTCGAATACATCTATTTAGAAACAATGGGTACTTCTCTATTGTTATTATTATCTTCTGACGTTTGTTTTCTTCTAACTATTGTATCGGTGTTGGGTTTCATTAATTATGAATTTTGCAGATTTCAAAAAGGTGTTAGATGTGTTTTGAAATGACATGTTATGCTTAGCTTAGTTACATTGAAATGTGATTGGCATTACATAGGCGACTACTTAGTTTAGCTTAGTTCTCATATAGCGATGTAAATGCACATTTCTTAGAGGATCTCTGTCAAACAATAACGCGCCTTATTCTATGCTTCCACATCTTGAACACATTTCTATGTGAGTTTTTCTGAGGTTGCAAACATTTTGAATGAATTTAATCTATCCTGCTACCACGTACATTGTTTGAGGCATTGTCCAAAATGAGGTGAGTGTTGTATTTAAGATAGCCTACAAAGGTTTTAAGATTTTTTGAAATTTTTTAATTGTTTTCAAGCAGTTATAAAGATCTCTAATGACAAAAAACAAATTTAGCGGGGTTTTGCAGATCTAAAAAACTTATCTATGCAGATTAACATCACTGAGGAAAGCGACTACTATTTGCATTTAATCTAACAACAATTACTGTGTTGTCTGTTTATGAAAATGGGATCCAAGCTTGATATGATGGGCTTTTAATGTTTCAATTTGGTTGTCGTCCTTTACATCTGGAAAAGGGAAAATAATTTTCTATTTAAATTTAAATAAAGTTGTTGGCTTGTGATTGATTTCGTCTTGCTAACTTCAAGTTGTTGGGTGCAGATTGCTAAGGGGGAGTCTATCGATTAACTCTTCATAAATTTTATCTACTTCTCATTGAAGATGGATAAATCACAAGCATATTTGAGTTGGAAAAGTGGGAATTGAATTTGAAAAATCATTTTTTAATGCTTATTGTAATAACCTAGAGCCTCCATTTACTGCTTTAATTTTTTGTTTTAAGCCAACTAGATCATTATTTTTTTTCAAATTTGGATTAAAATTGAATGTTAGAAATTCACTAGAATTTGGGTTTTGAGGTCTAAAATCGAACAATCAATCTCACACTTCAAAGTTGGTGCTTAAAAAGAATTCATTTTTGCTTTGAAGTTAAAATGAACAAGTGCTTTTGTGTTTTTGTAATCGTTTTTGCAAAGTAATTTCACTTAAAAAGGCGTATGCACTTCTCTCACACTTCACAACGATCTTGAGAATCAAAAGTATTTTTGGTGACATTAAATTGCATAAAATATTGCCTCCACATTTCATTTTGGGATTAAAATTGAACAAAACATCTTGCGAGTGGGAGTGGAGCATATTGTGTACATTCTCTTTCTTTGTGTTGCAACAAAGATTGATCAAGTTACGGGTATTATTTTGCTCGCTTTTGTTTATCTTAGAGGGCCTGCCTTGTGGGAAAAATTAATCACCCAAGGGAATGACCCAAATGGTAACACGCTAAATCCAAGTGTATTTTCAACTGGTATATAAGTGTGGATACTGGAACAAAGTCCAATATCACGCAGTTGGTTCCGACAAGAAGGGAAACAATGGTCTCTCACCGCATGGATCAATCCCTACGAATAGAAAGTCTGAATTAAAACCCTTGTTTAGAAAAGGCCAAAATCCTTGATCTATTTGTTGGTGCAAGAACGGTTGTTCTGAAGCCGCCCCACACTTTTACGATTTTTAGTAGAAATGGAAAGTATGACATGGGAGTTTCATGGGTGTTGATGCTTGGCTGCCCCGTATGAGTGAGTGTCATGGAGGGGAGCCAGTGGGGTCAAGCATCTAACCATTTGCTAAAAATAAGCATAGCTGGACTTGTCCAAGTGGGGATTCAACAAATATAGTCTTTCATAGCCATCAGGTTGTACTTTTCTTGAAATCAAAACACATTGCCTGATCAAAAACATTGGAAAACATACATTCAACATGAGCATCAAATCTCAAACCCTTTAGGAGAAGCAAATATCCTTGAATGAATTCACATGATATTGCTTTCCCTTGGGATTCTCATCCTTAGAGGCTTCTCAGCATTTGGATTTCATCTCAATTTTCTCCTACTAAGGTCAACATTAGGAAACTTTTGCCTTGATTTTTCTAGATTTCCACATAATGGACTTTGTGGGATGAAAGAGAATTAGGACATTGGACATCTAGTTTCAAAAGTTAATCAAGAGTGTGTTTGTGGTCAAAAGAACTCATTAAGAAAAGTTAAGAAACAATTGGACCCCACACATGTGCTTGGAATCTTTTGGTCATATGGTTTTCATGCAAACATTGGTCTTTTGGTTTTGAACTACTCCTAGGAAAAAGCATTCTCTTCACTATCTTGGTCTTCTAAACGAAGTCCCTCTTAGGTTCATTTAGGACCAAATCAAACACTTCATTCATCCCAAATATTTATCATCCCATCCCACAAACAACTTTAGAGCTTTGGAAACATCATTTTAGACTTGGGTAAATCATCAAAATCAAAATCACCTTGTTTAGTTAGGAGTATGGGAATGCATCCTTTCTCATACCTCTAGTTAAATCATCACACCTTTGAACGAGTTCATTCTAAGATAACATCCAAAATCTTAGGGCTTACAAGGTCATTATCAAATCAAACCAATCAAAATAAAACCCTAAGTCTAGCATTGATCAAAAGTTCCTAAAAAATTTCAAACACCCATAACATTCACCCCTTTCATCCTTCATCTCATCATTGGTCCTAAATCCATTAGAGGTCAACAAGGTCAAAACACAAGAAGAACATGGAATATAAACTTGATCCATACATCATGAGTAATCCAAGTCAACCAAACTATCAAAGCCTTAAAATGCCACTTAGTTATCAAAACTCACATTTATACAATCCATACATGGGATCATTATCTCCTACAAACCTCAATGGTACAACAAATGTGACTATGCCCAGTCAAAATTTTGGAGCACCTTTCTCGATGGTAGATTTAAATCCAAGTCCAAACCTACAAATCTATCAACTAAACACCCAATGCATGAATCTTCCACAAAACATCATCCCACCAAATCCATACATGCCAAGTACAAGTTTTCCAAACATTAACATTTAAAATCTTGGGGTAAATATGTTTTCAAATCATACAAACGTTGTTCAAAGTCCAAACAAGATGATAAAAACTCCATGTATTGATCCAAGTCAAGGTAACACCATGCAAAATCAAAGTTACCTAAATCAAGGCAATGTGATTCCCAACCACAACAATGTTCAATTTCAACCCATAATGCCAAATCTGAACATCATCTCAAATCAGAACATTGTCCAAAATCAATTTGTCCATGATCCCATGCAAACACCACAAGTGTACATTCCAAATTTTCTTAAACAAAATCCAAATCAACCATATCAAGGGAGTCAAAATCAAAATCAAGATCAAAATTCACTAGATCAACTTGCTTCACTTGCCAAACTAATTGACTTATTGAGCCAAGAGACATCTTCACTCCAAAATCAATACACTCTTCCTTTGGTTGAACCATGTCATCAAAGGATTCAGTTGTGTTGAGAACAATATCTCCAATGTCAAGAAGTCGTATATCAAGATCAACAACATCAACAACAAACCCAACCTCCACATCTCCAAGATCAATCGTCACAAGGTCAATTTAAAGTACAAATCTCACAAGGTAAGAAACGAAAATACACACCACTTGGGAGACCAATCGAATTAGTCATGCAACAATTGGTACAAGAAAATCTCATCAAACTCCCTGTTTATAAGAATTATCAAGAGCCCCTAGTTAAACCACCAGGGTATAATGAGAAGCACCTTTGTGACTTTCACAAAGTAAAGGGACACACAACATCAAACTTTATTTGACTAAAAAATCTTATCCAAGACCTGATTGATCAAAAATTAATAACTATTGGGGACAATAATCAGGATTCAACCACTAGCGATAGCATTGAAAATATCTCCACCACAATTGATGAGAACAATGATTGAGACCTATCCATCAATGAGCACATGGAAGATGTTTCCACTTCATCCAATGACCAACTCACCATACATCAAGAGCCACTTTTACTTCATCTATTTCAAGGAGTATTAGAGTTATTTGATCCTATTGACATAATCCATGACCCATCAATCAATGATCATGTTGAAAATGTCTCTACATCACCTAATGAGTTAGAGAACATATCTCAAGAATTTATTCCAAAACATGATCAACATCTTTCACTAAAGTCTAGCAATGTCCCTTTCCAAGACATATTGACACCCTTTGACCTCATGGTTACAGATACTAAAGGGATCCTCAGCTCAACATTTGACTTAAGTCCACCCAAATATCAAGAGGATATTGAGCCACTTCCCATGTCTAATGACGACATCCAAGAACCCTTTATAAGCAATCCATCCTTTGAAACTAACCCATGTCAAGAGCTTGAGCCAAAGCATGTCGAAAGCAATTCTGAAATTATTCAAGATCAAGAGTTTGTATCTCCAAGCTACTATAATGGTCTAATGGACACTCTCCTATCTATACAAGATGATCATATCCAAATAGCACATACTCCTCCATCTACCCATGAGATGCTTTATATGGATGGACATGTAGATGATCTTCATTCAGAACAGGATTCCTTTACTCCTGACATTATGACACAAAAAGAGTAGATTATTGGTTCCTACAGCCAAACTGAGTTGTCAACATCAGGATCAGACATATCCCAAACTCAGACTAAGGACATTATGTATGAAGATATCCAACAACATCCACTCAAATAAACAGGTCAGACAAAACAGGATATTCCAGAGTTAGCAGAGCAACAAATTGAAATAACATCATCTACAGTGGTCATTTATCAGAGAATGCTTACTAAACAAGACATCTCAAAATAGGAAAAATCAAGGAACAAAGGTGCTACTACCACCACTAGGGGAAACTATGTCTCAAGCAAACATCAACATAGGGAGCACGAAGAATCCTTATGATGAAACCGATGCCAATACTACAACTAGTCATGTCATGAATCTTCATCCACCCATCACCCCATCCACGAATTGGGACCAACATCAGAAGAAAGATTTGAATCAAAGCACAACAAACATTATCAAAGCAAAAGAAGCCAAGGAGCACAATGGACAAATCAAATACAAATGGATACCAAAGAAAACAAAGAAAGATTATCCCTATCAAACTCCATTAGTCAAAGAAACTATGGGCAAAATAAGAAAGGGAAAAGTATCCATCAAAGACGTCCACAAAAGCAAAAGAAAGCTTCTAAAGCAACATACAAAGTATATCAAGTTGTTGGTCCTAATTCCCTTCACACTTTTGTATCCACCCATCATTGCTCATCTTCCCAAGTTTGGAAAGTCAAAGGTTCCAAACTATCAACCAATCCATCTTTTATCCCTAAAAACACTCCATCCACGCCTCCATGCACGATATCCAATTCTCACATTGACCATGTATTGGCAGCCACCCTTCATCATAAGGATTTAGAAGGAATTATATTGTGATGTGCGCACAAAGACAAAGTTAACTTTGGCATCAACAAAGCAGATCAAGAATATCAAAAGTTGCATTCAAGTGCACATATCTTGGAAAAGTAGCTTCTTCAAGTAGGATACCAATGGCACATTATGACATAATCATCTACATCAACACCACAAGGTAATTCAGCATGAACATAAAATCTTTCAGAAAAAAAAACAAAACAAAAAAAATTGAAAATCCAAAAAAGAAAAAATCTGAAAAAGGATTGAAAACAGTAAAGAAAAAGAAAAAAAACATCCTCTAGTGAAAACCGCATAGGCGGCGCTTTGGATAGGTACCATGATGAAAACTTGGAGAATAGGCATCATGTGTAGAATTGAGCATCTGCGTGCGCCAGTTCAGGTGGAAGCATCTCATCCCATCCATAATAAAGTTAGTATTCCATTCATCTCATCCATAATAAATCCATTCACCATCCGCATCCATAGTCCAGGTTATCTTGATCTTGAAAAATTTTGGTGCACACTTTACAATTGCTTATGGTAGACATCTTGACATGGGTCATTTTCATTGATCCTATCCTACCCAACATTATTTGAGCCATGAGGCACTATCCAAATGAGCTTTCTTTATCTGAACACCTTATCTTATCACAAGATTATCCATATCCCTCCATCTACACATCTATCCAAGCATCCATCCATGGCATTCCATACATTGCTAGACACTGGGGCAGATATTTACATCTTGCTTCGGGAATAAATCTTGATCTATATCCTCCAACTTATGTGGTGATCTGAACATTGGCAAACATAAAATCAAATTGGTCAAACATTTGAGTGCAAAAATCCAAATCACTAACCCATGGCATATTTTGACGAGAATATGTTCCTTATCCAACATTAGCTTTCATTGAACATCAATCCAAACAATCAATATCAGTCGCATATAATTTTCACTTCAATGTTGCATCAAATCATCTAAAACCAATTTTTGTTCCAAACCAAGCTTCATCAATCCTGATCAATCGAATCCAATCAATCCATCATCATCTCAGGATATCCTTCCTAGTCCTCGTGATGCTTAACACTATCCTTGCATTGTTGTGGATCCTCAACAATTTTATCATCATCAAATCCAATCAATCCCTCATCATCTTGGGATATCCATCCTAATCCTCATGTTGCTTAACACTATCCTTACATTGTTGTGTATCCTCAACAATGTTATCATCATCAATCCATTGATCTGGTCAATCAACCTTAGCTTGGTTTTCAACAAAAATCCCAAACAGAGCACTGATATCATCACACATATCCATATCCAAATCATTAAAATCATGCGAAAAATCCAAAAACATTAGAAAATTAGAAAATCCAAAAACAAATCAAAAACCAAAAAATGTCAAAAACATGGGATCCGAACTACGTTGTCTCTGAGCTTAAACGTAGGAAAGGCTGATCTTTGATCAGTCCCCAAGACACAAAATCCAAAAACATTCATAAAATCTCATAAAATACAAAAACATTTAAATAACCGAAAAACCCAAAAACAACCTCAAAACATTTCAAAAATGTCAAAAAATCCAAATATTTGAAAAAATCCATCCACCCCATTTCGCTTTCATCCGCAATAATCTCATCCATAATAAATCAATCATCACACTCACCCTTTGGCAAAACAAACAGAAACAACCACAACAATCAGCAAAAGCAAACTTCAAACGCAAAATCAAAATCGAAGCAACAAACCTTTAAATGCAAAATCAAAACTCTTGATCATTCACAAACCTGTCAATCAACCTTATATCAATAGCCTTTTTGAACAACCTATCAACTTGCCACCATCCACTAACATGTCCTAGGATGAATCCTTCCTACAATGGGCATTATTTTTTGGAAAAACACTTTGGATAAACAAAACGGTGTGCCACCATCCACTAACATGTCCTAGGATGTATCCTTCCTAGAATGGGCATTATCTATTGGCAATCATTTCGGTTCTTATCCTAAAAAAAACAAATCCCTTTGGCTAGAGGTATGAAGAAAATTGACTTGCTTGTGTACTTGATCTTTTCTTTTTTATTTATCTTATTGCGCTCATTCCAATGACCTCTCGATGATGTCTAATCAAAGTGATTTAGACAGAAAGGAATGGGGCATTGATCATTATCTTTTTGTCTATTGTGCTTGTTGGATATTCTTGTAATATAACCTTGGTCATGCATGCTTTGTTTGGTTTGTAGGGAGGGTGTTTTAGGTTTCTTGTTGACCACATAGGAAGGCTTACTTTTCTATGTTTTGGTCTGAGATATTTTAAATATATGAACTATATTATGAATAAGGTTTTGTATGTCAAGTGTGAACAAGAGTAATCCTATCTGATTGTCGAGTCAAATTCCATCACACTAAGTGCAATGCCATCCTAGTTCTTTATACCTTTATGCATCATGCTTATGTGTGTTATCAAACATAAGGTAAGTAGCCCTTTTAAAGTCCCAATTCCCGATAACCAAATCATCCATCTCTCATCATCATCTCTAATAAAGTTGGCTTGTTGAATCCTCTTGTCATCATCTCATTTATTCTTTTCCGCGCTAACATCATACCGAGATAGTTAATCATCATCGCCAATGCATCCATCCTGCATCCACAAACCGTTAGCATGCCAGCGCATATCATTCACATGCATTTTCATCATCGCATAATATAGATATGTTAGTCTAAGCATCTCATAAACCATACATTTGCATAAAACATCCATTGCATAATCATATAGGCATCATCACATCATCCATCTCAAATGCAGTACATCATCATTTTAAGTTGTTTAGGATAATATAGATTGGTTATTCTAAGCATCTTGAAACCATCTCATTTGCATCATCATCATAACCATCCATGCGTCCATCTTGAACCTCTTTGTCACGAGATCGACCCTCAAATCAAACTTTTCGCTTGATCTCTTGAGGGGGCAATGTACCAATATACTTCTTTCTGCTGGGGCATCCAAAAAAAATATAAATTTTTTGAAGTTTGATTGCGGCAAGTTTATTCTTTGAACCAACGTAGCAAGTACATTGCTTCAAAGAGGGGAAAAATGTACACATGCAAAATTGACATCATGCATCTAATCCGGATTCACTAATTCCATATCGTCCGTAATCATCCCTTTATCATCATTTTTCCTCTTTAATTAAATAAATCATCTTTTATTTGATTAAATCTCTAAAGTCATTCCATTAAATTAAATAAATTAATATTTATTTGATTTAGTCTAACACCATCTTCTTTAATTAAATAAATCAAAATATTTATTTAATTAAATCTAAATCACATTCTTCTCATCTTTTGATTCAAATCAACCCATAAATCTAAATCAAATAGTCACATCATCTAATCCCTCATTAAATTAATTAAACCTTGATTAATTTAATCCTAATCACCTAAATCCTCTAGATTTTGCAACTTGCACCAATAAATCATTTCTTTGATTTAATAATTCCCTAATTTCCATCAACATAGCATAAAAGTGGAATATTCCCCCATTTCAAATCTCCCTCTCAAATGACTTGTCCCTTCCAACATAACATTAACTCCCCTCTTACATGTCCCCCACTTGGCATTTAAGACCCTTTCTTCTCCCTCCAACAAGCCAAATTTCAAATTTGAAAAGCCACCTAATGTCATTTATTGGAACATTCATCAAAACATGCACATCCTTGGCCCATTCACATGGTGACAATTGGCTTCTTCCTATTGGTTGGGTTTTTGTCCCACATTCATCCCTTTTGCCTCTTCTCTCATCAAATTCTTCTATAAATGGAGAGGCTATCCTTCATTTTGATCATCCACAATCTTCATGCAAAGTTACTCTCTTCACATTGAGAGCTAATTTTGTCCACTTCATTGTCATAGGTTTGCATCTTCATCATTTGGCTTGTCAAGGGTTGGGAAAGGGTCACTTTTCACATCAAAGTGACATCAATCCACTATGGAATAGGTATACATTGTGCTTCTTTGATGCTTCCAATTAGTTTGTTTTGTTATCTTGTTTGAGAGGAATTGTGTATTATTTCATAGGAGCATTTATACATTTGCATAGATTGAACTAATCCCCGCTAATGAGTGTTGGAGTTTAGACTGCTTGCAGATTTTTGGTGCTCAAATGCATTGCATTTTATCATTACATAATATAGATTGGTTATTCTAAGCATCTCATAAACCATACATTTATCATCCATTTACATAATCATAAAAACATCTTCATATCATATCATGTGCATCCATATAATCCATACATCATCATATCATCCATTACATATAAACATCATAATCATCTCATTTATATCATCTATCATGGTACAAATGAGGATCAAGTGTGTGTAATATATCAAAATAGACATGAAGCTACCCATGGCTGATGAATTGTCTAACATCATCAAATTTGTCTACATCAAGCATTCGAGCTAAACTAATCTTGAACCTCTTTTTCGTGAGATCACCCAAAAAGTTGAAATTTTCATCCGATCTCTTGAGGGGGTAGTATATTGGCATGTTTTCTCTCGTCAGGGCAGCACTGGGGAAATTTTTGGCTTTTGATAGAGACAGTTTATTCTTTGAATCAATGCAACGAGTACTTTGCTTCAAAGAGGGGCAAAATGTAGACATGGAAAATATACCGATATACTTGATCCCGATTATTAACACCATTTCATCCTAAATTATCTCTTAGTCTAACCATTTAATTGAATACCTTTATTTGATTAAATTCATCAATTTTCCTCTCTTAATTAAATAAATCATTTTATCTAATTAAGTTTTTCCCTCTTGTTAATTAAATCAATTTACCTGATCTAACTAACCCTGTGTCCATATTTAATTAAATAATTCCCTTTATTTGATTAAATATCTAAAGTCTATCTATTAAGTTAAATAAATTAAACCTTGTTTAATTTAAGCTAACCAACCATCCCCTTTAGTTAAATAAATCAAAATATTTATTTAAGTCTAAAATCACATTCTTCTCATCTTTGATTTAAATAAACCCATAAATCTAAGTCAAATTTGTCACATCATCTAATCCTTCATTAAATTAATTAACCTTTGATTAATTTAATCCTAATCCATGTCCCATCCTCTAGCTTTTGCCACTTGCACATGAAAATAGATTTAATTCATTTATTAAATCTCTATTTTCTCTCAACATGGCATAATGGAGGAATATTCTCTCAAATTTAAATTCAAATCCAAGTGGACTTTGTCCTTCCAACTAGACATTTACTTCACCTAATAAGTCTTTTTTCATTGAGCCAAATGGCATTTAAGGCATTTCTTTTCCCTCTTACATGTCATTTCACTAATTTCAAATTCCACCTAATTGCATTTATAGGCACATTCATCAAAATGTGCACATCCTCCATCCATCCATCTCTTGACAAGTGGCACCTTGCCATTGGTTGAATGTTA
Organism: Sequoia sempervirens; assembly: GCA_007258455.2. Classification (NCBI taxonomy): domain Eukaryota; kingdom Viridiplantae; phylum Streptophyta; class Pinopsida; order Cupressales; family Cupressaceae; genus Sequoia; species Sequoia sempervirens. The sequence goes on along the minus strand of VDFB02271358.1, from coordinate 1,198,557,211 downwards.
GTCCCACATTGCTTCATTTTGGGAATTTCTCCATCCTATCATTCTATAAATAAGAGGCTTCACTCATTTTATCATCCACAATTTGAGCAAAGCTACTATACTCAAATCCACACTCAAGCATAGCCATTCTCATCCATTTCATCAAAGTCTTAGCTAGGTTATGCAGATTTTCATCTTGGAGCACACTTCAATCTTCAACAAAATGGATCACATCCTCATCAAATCATCAAAGCTTGCATAGGAGTTGGGAAAGGGCCAATTTCCACATAAAATTGGCACCAACTCCCCCAAGAGATTAAGAGTTTGCATTTCATTTGAATAGGATTTAATATCTTTGGTTTATGCTTGTTTATGTTCTTCATTTCATTTATTTTTCTTTGCAATTCAAATGGATTTATTGGGGAATTGTGATACTAACTTGCATTTCAATGTTCTAATGTGTTTATTTGTTGAGTTTTGCAGGTGTTGGAATCTTGGTTCACAAAATCTATGTTTACTTTATGAAGTTGAACCTAAAATAGTGATTGAGACATGTAAATATGAACATTGGATAAAGGCTATGGAAGAAGAACTACTACAAATCGAAAAGAATCAGACTTGGGAACTTGTCCCAAGACCTGCAAATAAAAATATAATTGGAAAAAATTGAGTGTTTAGAAACAAATTGAATGAGAATGGAGAAGTGGTAAGGAACAAACAAAGACTTGTGTGTAAGGGCTACTCACAAGTTGAAGGAATAGATTTTGAGGAGACATTTGCTCTAATGGAAAGAATGGAAGCTATCAAGATGTTTTTAGCTTTTGTAGCACATAAGGACTTTAAAGTTTAACAAATGGATGTGAATTATGCTTTCTTGAATGGAGAATTGGAAGAAGAGGTATATATGGAACAAACAAAAGGATTTCAGTTATCAAACAGATCATATATGGTCTACAGATTGAAGAAGGAATTATATGGATTGAAGCAAGCTCCCAGAGCTTGGTATGCAAGCTTGTATAAGTATTTGATACAACAAGGATTCAATAAAGGTACCACAGATAGCAATCTTTACTTTAAAGTTGAAAAATATTAAATCTTGATTGTGGTTGTGTATGTTGATGATATAATTTTTGGAGGCACTAAAGTGATGTGTAAAAAGTTTGCATAAGATATGTAGAAAGAGTTTGAGATGTCTATGTTTGGGGAGATGAATTTCCTCCTTGGGCTACAAATCAATCAAATAGACAAAGGCATATTCATTTCACAATCAAAGTATGTCAAAGAAATGTTGAAGAAGTTTGGAATGGAAGACTCTAAACTAGTATGTACTCCTATGGTTACTGGTTGCAAGCAGAGCAAGAATGATGAATATTCTAAGGTTGATCAAAGCAAGTACAAATAAATGATTGGTGGACTGCTATATCTAACTGCTACTAGACTAGATATCATGCATGAAGTTTGTCTTATGGATAGATTTCAAGAACACCCTAGAGAATCACATGTAGTAGTGAAGAGGATATTCAGATATTTAAAGGGCACTTTTCATCATGGCTTATGGTATCCAAAGGATACTAACTTCACCTTGAGTGCTTACATAAATGTAGATTGGGCTAGTTGTGTTGATGAAAGGAAAAGTACAAGTGGTGGTGCATTATTTCTTGGATGTATATTGGTATCATGGCTAAGCAAGAAATAAGATTCAATATCTTTATCTACAGTAGAAGTTGAGTACAATGCAACAATATCTTACTGCACACAAGTGCTATGGATGAGGACAATATTGAAGGATATCAGAGTAATGCATGATGAGCCTATTTCTATCTTTTATGATAATACAAGTGCAATCAATATTTCAAAGACCCCGGTAATGCATTCAAGGACAAAACAAATCTCAATTTGGTATCACTTTCTGAGAGAGAAGGTTGTGGATAATGAAGTAAAGCTTGAATATGTGCCTACAAAGGATGAAATTGCTAGTATATTCACTAAGGCTCTTCGTAATGATAATTTTGAGTATCTCCAAGAGAAGTTGGAGGTCATTTCCCCTCCTTTCTTTAACTAAATGCATAAGGAGATGCACCAATCAAGTGGATTTCAAGATTCATTCTTTTGTCTGGACTGATGTTGGTGCTACCTCTCAAGGGGAGTAAGTAGTGCCATGGTTGTTGCAGTCAAAAGAGCATGTGTTGTCATTATGCAGTGGTTATTGATTTGGTGTAATTTGGTGTGTGCTCCTAAGGGGAGTATACAAAGCAGTTAAGGAAAGATGTTGTAGAGCAGTAGTAAGTAGGTTAATTGATGTCAAAGGGACAGAATAAACAATGAAAATGTTTTGGCCCTTTTCCATTGATGTCAAAGGGGGAGAGAAAGTCATGTGAAAATAACAAGTTATTAGGGGGAGAGAAAGAGTCATGTGAAAAGAAGAAAGTCAAGGGAGAGAGAGTGTAATGAGTTTGTTGTCAAAGGGGGAGAAAAGGAAATAGGAGTAGAGTTGTTTTGTTTTTGATGTTTTTTCACATCATGTGTTTCCATCAATGAAAAAGGGGGATATTGTGTCAAGTATGAGAACTTAGTGTTGTCATTGATGTCAACAATCTTGTGTTTTCATTGATGACTATTGTTGGGTGAGATTGTTGCAACAGTGTGAGCAGTTGATGTTATCCATGCTTTGATTAGTTGCATTATGTTGTCATTAGTAAAGCTACTGGTGTCAACCTCTAGTGTTGCTTTGATAAGATTTTGTCTATGGTTGAGGAACTACTGAAGATAATGAGGATGTGTCTCTGGTGCTTGGTTTCCAAGTGATTTTGAGAAAATTTGATAAAAAGAGGAAAAAATGTGTTGCAATGGTGTTCTAGGTTGTAGAGGTGTGTTCTTGTGTTGGTGAGAGATGTTTAGAGGTGCTATATCCAAAATTTGGTGTGTTGGATCGTTGTACAGAAGAAGTGTTCACCAGTGTGTGAATAGTGCAATGTAGAGGTGTCTAGGAGAAATGTCTTTTTTTCGTGTTTCTCTGCCAGAGTTGTTTCAAGTCTTGAAAATTTGAAGGAGTGTTGATAGTGTTGGTATCTTTCATCAGTCAAGTTGGTTTGATGTTTGGTGCTTCAGAAGTCAATTTCTCAAGCAACAATGTATGGAAAAGTTATCTGAGTGTATTGGGTGTGTACATTCTTCAGGTGGAAGTTGTTGCAAAGGAGTTTGTTCGATTTCAGAGTGTTTTGAGGAATATTTTAGATCATGTTCAAGCACGATGAGTGGTTCACAATTCATCCTTGGACTTAAGGAAGTCTGTACTTAAAATTTTAATGGTGTTTACATAGGTAATGACCAATCTAGTGCTTACACTAATTGTGGTGGGTAATTATCATTTATAGAAGCGTGTGATTGAGTGGTGTTATAGATTTGGGTCCCAAATAAGTTTTGATATGGTTCACTTTCACTTTTATCCACCACAAAAGTGTTTTGGCATCAACCTAATTTGAATTTGCACGGCTAATGTGTATAGCTGACCTTGGAGAAGGGTTTCAAGGTTGAATAAGGTATACATATGAGTAGAGTTGTTGAGGAATGAAAAGATAGATGTGAATGATGCAAAGTGGAGAGTTATTGAGTATGAATTTAAGAAGTGCAGTGTGAGATTTCATGTGTTAGATTACTAGATGCAGTGAGCAGAAGGCATCTACAATTCTTCAATCAGGCTGCGAAGGTGTTGGTGACATTGTGGTGAATTCTCTATCGCATTGAGATAATTTTCTCTATGTAACATTTCTTCTCTACCTTCTTTTCTATTCTAGTAGTGAGCCTTTCTTTCTTTGGGAAATGAGCCCTTCAAAAGTGAGACCTATTGTATTCAATGTTGATATTACTTATATTATGAGCTAATCCTCACCGTGGTTTTTCCCTTCTCGAGTTTTCCACGTAAATATGGTGTTCTCTTATGTATGGTGTTAAGTTGTTTCAATTTATGTTATTTACTTTTCATGCTAAATCATCATAATAGATTTAAGGGTTTAATGAATGAATGTGGATATGAATGTTAATGAGGGTTTTGAATTTTTAAGGAACAATTGATTCACCCCCCCTCTCTTAGTTGTCTTGTGCATTCAACACAAAGATGCAACAACTTCTTGAATCTCAAACCCTAAAAAAGGAAACAAAGTTGCAAGAAGCAATATGAAGCATATGGATCAAGATATAAAGGACACTTTGAAGACAATACAAACTTCAATAACATCAGATTTATCATTTGACCAATTTAAGGCTAACGTCGCTGAAGCAAGTGACTTGGAAATGATATCTAGCCAAACCTTAAGCTTTTCCTTGAAGGGTAGAGTTTGAAATGGAATTTTAGGAGTAGAGGGTAGTAAGATCATCCAAGATAGGCTTATGATGGTAAGTAAATATAGTCCTTCAATAGTTTGGGGGTAATCAATGTATGACAATCATCATGCATCAACCCATTTGGCATCCCATCAAGACTATATGGTAGCAAGATTTATTTGTCAGAAGTTTAAGAACAAGGATGGGACACTGATAAACTCTAGAGTAGGACTATAGATAAAGATAACAAAGGGTTGTGTATTGAATGAAGTCTTTGTGACTGTAGAATTGAAAATTTAACTATGCTTTGAAGGCTAATAGCAACAAGTTTTGAGAAAGGAGGATAAACTTTAACCAAAGAAGACAATCCACATAAAGGTACATGTCATAGTGAATTAAGCAATGATAGTCATCCTAGTATGGTGAAGATAATCACTTCAAATTAAGTCTTCAATAAGGACAGTCTTGATGTCATAACTCTCATGAAATGACAGTCCATATATAAGCATATGACAACTCCAAACAATGGACAATCCAAAATAGAGGGAAAATTTTATAAGGGAAGTGGATTGTGTAAAATTCAATACAAATGAGATCACCTTGTGGCAACGAAGAGCATGAATAAATTCATATGTATAAGGATAGTCCAAATATAAACAACAGTTCAAAAAGGACGGAAACAACCAAGCAATGAGTGGAGAGGCGGTCTAGATAAGGAAAGTCACCATGAGATAGCTACTAAGGGAAAATTTTGTAAAGAAAAGTATGAGCATGAAAGGATAGTTATAACCATACAAAAGATAGTACTAAATCTATGGATAGTGACACTCAAGTCAAGGCAAGTGTAGGGGTAGACTTAAGTGAAACAATGGGATGCATCAAATGCATGAGAATACTCACCATCCACTAGTAACTTAGATAGTGACATAAGCTCTTTAATGTGAATATAAGTTCCCATTAACATAATAGTCTTTAAACCATAGAGACAAAATAAGTGGGAGCCCTTTTACATCAAATAAGGGTTTAATGGTAAGTGCAATTTGATGAATTGGTCATAGGAGAAGCTTCAATAATGGCAGCTTAATAGTTTTGACAGCCCTTTGGTCAATAAAAGGGCAGTCTTCATGATTGAAATAACAATAAAGTACAATCATCAAGGGGAGTATATAGCAATCATGAGTAGTCATGACCCAAAGATCATTTAAGGAATCAAGAAGACAATAGTTGCAAGTAGAGTGCAATGTCAAGGGTAGTTTTTGTGACATTCATTAATAAGGACAATATTGATTGGTTGATAAAAGATAACAAAGGGAAAACCAAACTTAATATGATAGTGATAGAGCACACAAAAAATAAGGGACATTCTTTGCACCAAAAGGAAAAGTTTAGTTTGAAGGACAATCACCTCAAAACAATGCCAATGGCAATAGCAAATAAAGAGGATAGTGCAAGGCTCTTGGGAGCTCATGGAGGATGGATAACCACAATGCATAATGATCACAGTATTAAAGAGATAGCTATCTCATGAAGGGAAGTAGGGTGTAAATGTCCATAGAAGGCAATCAAGTTCATGCTAGATGAAATAAATGCATAAAAGGATAGTCCTTAGATCATCCTTTAATAGTCAAAGGGCAACAAATTCATTAGAATGTATGATAGTCTCTTTTGAAAGATCATAAACTCTAGGGTTTGAACCAAAGGGGCAGTAATGTCAATGAAGTTCCCAAGCATGAAAACCATGAAATGAAAGGTTCAAAAGAATAGAGGGAAGCAATATCAACTTATGAGCAACAATATTAGCATATGAGGACAACAAATAATGGTCAATGAGGACAGTAAATAATGCACAATGAGGACAACAAATAATGGTCAATGAGGACAATAAATAATGCACGATGAGGAAAACAATTAATGTACGATGAGGACAACATTTATATGCATGAATACAACCACCATTTAATGTCCTTGTGCAACTCTTGACAGTCATAGGGGCAGGAAATATGACAGACATAAAAGAGAAAAAAATTCATGCATAAGAGAAAAAAATCCATGCATAAAAGAGAAAATAAAGTTCATGAATAAAGTTCAAAGAAGGGACCTATTGTTTTGAATGTTCTTTGACCAATGATAGTGGTATGTTACGAAGGCATCAAAAGGCGACAAGGATTTTTTCATAAAGGCAACCATATCAAAATTTGGTGAATCTTCTCATGCAAATATAGAGGGAAAAGACCATTTTCAAGGACATATATTATAATTAAATAGGTGACAAGCATCATGGGAATTTTATGACTTCAAAGATAGAATGCAAAGGTGAAAATAATGCATGACTGTGGAATGTCAACAATTAGTTCATAACAGCCACGAAGTAACCATTGAAGAATTTGAATGAAGTGACCTTGGAAACAATGAAAAGAATGCAAACACTTTGAAGAATTTGTAATCTTCAGACAACTTAGCAACCTATGGTGTCATGCAAGGAAACATTCCAAGTTAAGTGGCCTTCATGCTCAATTTTCAAGCACTTAGAGGCAATTTAGGTCTATTTTAGAAGCCCATATGATTACATATGGAGTTAAGTGGAGTTTGGAGCCTTTTGCATGCATTTTGGGACAATTTGAGGTCCTAAAATAATGGATTTTTTGCCTTGTACGCCCAACAAGTTGAAGACTCCATGCAAAGTGCCTTGGGACAACTTTTGAATCAATTTCATCCCTCTTTTAGAAGACCAGTTCAAGTTGAGTTGGGGCACACTTCAAGGAGCATGTAGGATTCGGGAATTCAAAGAGGTCAAGTCAAATCTCATCACCAAATGTTGCATGATTCTGCTTTTCTAGTTCACACCCAATTCCAAATCATGCATACTCAATGTCTTCCACGAGGTTCAACTTCAGTTAACTAGTGGAGCTCTTTTATAAGACAAAGCTTTCAACTCTTTAAGAGTCAGTTCTCTCATTTCCTCTTTTTTCCTTATGCAAAAGAGATGATTGTAACTCATTTTGAGAATTATACAACATCAATTTTATGTATTCTTAAGTACTTTTTTAGATTTTTATCAGCAAAAACTCCTTTTTATCAATAAAAAGCAGCAAGTTTGCCTTCTCTAAATTCATGTGTTGGGTGTATTTGTATATGATTTGATCTAATTTTTTGTGATTATGAATGAAAATTCCTTGAATTATGTCTCATTGCAAGGTATGTTTATACTAGAATAAGCAGACTTATACAAGTCATACGTTGTGTTGTTACTTTCATTAGTTGTAGTAGTGAAAACTTCCAGTTTTCCTTCAAGAACTTGAAGAACAACCTTTTTATGAAACATTGTTGTATGAGCTTGTGAAAGTTGAGTTGTGCATAGGATAAAGCTGATTTTTTGAGGGAAGTTATGAGTTGGAAGTAGGTATAAGTCTAGTATTTTTGGTGCATTACCTCCTAAGATCAACAATCTTTTAGTTTCAATTCTTTTCTATCCCTTTTCTTGATCAAGGAAATAGTTATAGGAGGTTCATTAGGGGAACCAACCCACTTTGGGGTTCATCTTCACCTTAAGCAACCCACAACTTGAAGATGATCCCATGTTTCATAAGATAGTTGAGTTTCATACTTGGCTAAGGGTGTTATCCTCATGATAACAAAACTATTAGCAATTGTCAACTCTTCCAAGAAAATAGGAAGAGGACTAGGTCTTTTACTTAATATAGATATAAAAATGGGTGGAAGTAGAAGTGTTAGAATCCAATAAGGATTCTACAAAAATCAAGAAGATTGTTATAACAAAAGCATGTTTAACAAGGCAATCTTCGTTATAATTGCTTTCCCTTGTTGGAACAAACTTATTCCTCCACCATTTATTGAAAAGGTGGAGTAACACATAGATATTTGTGTTCACATCCTAAAACCATTGACTACATCTTATTATAGAAATATGCATGTATTGTAATTGGTCGATTCCTCTAGTTATGTTGAACTGTCATCCTTTTGTTGCGGGTTAATAGGTCCCTTACTGTAGGGGTTAGTTTTATTCCTTAATACATTTTTCATTATTAGCAACTATGATTAATCATAAAATTCTAGTACATCTCATAGACATTCAAATTTCACATACCCATTCATTAATATAATATATCATCCTTAAATGCTTTGAAATTATTTAAAGTATATGAAAATGTTTGAAAATGTCTTTTGCAGTTTAGCAAAAATGAGATAAAAACATGAAACTAAAACCAGGAACTAGACACTTCTAGGGCTCATCCTCCCCCCTACTTAACCTTTTGCTTGTCCTAAAGTAGCTCAGGTTCTTTGGTTATATTGCATTGCAACCTCTCTATAGTCCACTATTGGTGACCCCTTCACCTTGCTTCAAGTAGAACCCTTTTTTCTCTATTATTTTCTCCCTTCTAGCTCTCTCTATTGCATCTATCTCTTGTCCCCTTCTAGTCCAATGTTGGATTGGGAACAAGAGAAGAGGAGGATGGAGTGTCAAGGGAAACTATGCAATATCATTTTAAGGGAGGCTGAAATGTACTTATGGGCTCTTTTATTGTTGCTACATAATTGAAGACTAAATGGGGCTCCTTCATTTTCAACTCCAATGTTAATTATCTGTATCTGTCCTAAGATAAATTAAGTGCTTCTTTCCCCATCCTTTGATAATTCTTGAAATATTTTATAGTCCTTCTCCCTACATTGAAAAATATTTTCTCTCACCCACCTTCTTTCTACCAAATGAATCTATTCTTTCACTATCTTCTGAGGGTCTTCAACTTCTGCTTTGAGTAGAAGGGGAAATGAATTCTCCCTTTCTTGATAGTTCCTTTGCAACTATCCTCTTTGATGTTCATTTCTCATAAATGAGGCTATTTCATTTATTTGAAGATCCCCTACAAACATAAGTGGATTCCAGGAAGATTCATGAGGGATGGGGAGATTATGCAAATATAATTCACACAGTTGATCTTGCATTTTTGGGGTACCTTGCTAGTATGCTTCTAAAATAAGGTAGGTAATTATAGAGAAACTACGAGATTTCTAATCAATTGATTGAACTCAAAGCTTAAAAACCTTTCCTATAAATATATGGTGTAAACCCTTGTAGGTGATCTGCATTTTAGGAGTTGCACTATTTTTTCAACCATCTCCTCTATTTTTACCTTTTTTTTTTATTTTTGCATCCTTTCTTTCAAATTCCCTAGTATGTGTTGATATTAATTTAGATTCTTATTTTTCCCAATCCTTTTGCATTTGGGATAATTCTCTTACTTTTTTCCATTGCTCAATGCCAAGGGTTACCACAATGGGGGTTCTAGGCATTGTCAAGGATGCATATTGGTTTACAAGATGTGAATTTCCTTTGTTGATCTCAAAAATGGCCATTTCTGTGAATTTTTCCAATCTTGATCCTTGTTGATCAAAAGCATGCAACCTTTTCTCTAATTCTTGAATTTTGTTATCCAATCCATCCTCCCTCCCAGTATCCTTTGAGTAGTTCCTCTAATTATTTTATTATTTTCAAGGCTTCTTGCAGTTCCTTGCTCTCATTATTTCCCTTCAAAAATAATTCTTCTTTTTCCAAAAATATCTCCTCATCAACCTCATTAGGTGAAACAAACCCATCCTTTGAAACTAAGCTATTTTGAGGTCTATTTTTTCTTGGTTGTAAATTGATCTTCAAAATCAAAGTTTAAACTGCTGCTCAAAGACATGGGTTGTAATATTTTGGGTTGCTCATCACCACTAGGCACCTTCTCCTCTTGGAAGTCTATCTCACAATCAACCACTATAACTTTTTTGTTTTGATTCTTAGCCTTCCCCTTTGTAGGGACCTTCCTCTTGAGTTAGTGTAATCACCTTCTAGCTATAGTAACCTCTTTTTCCTTTTCTTGGGTGTAGAGGTGGAGGGTGCACTTTTCCTTTTCCATTGCTTAGGCTTGGAAGGGCTTCTAGTAGAGGCAGGGATTTATGGTTCCTCTTGTGCTACAAGTTATTCCTCTGAAGCTGCAAGTTGTGTTTCCTACACTTTTGGCTCTGTCTATTCACCAATATTATAAGTATGTGAAGTGATGGGTGAAGTAGAGGCTACATATTCTTCTTTTGTAGCCATATAAGTCTCATTCATTTCTCGTTCCTTATTTATTTCCTCTACCTCGGGTCTCATGAGAATATCGTTAATATTATGGAAAGCCAAAAAGTCTTCCCAAGATACATTGGGGAATTGAGTTTTGGGAATCCTCTTATTCAATAGGGTGACTAAATAAAAATGTGACAATTCTAACCGAATCCTTTTTCTCTTGTACTCAACATGCATTCTTTTCAACAAATTATATAGAAAGTTAGGAACATTCACTAGCCTTTGGTGGCATAGGTGACTAAGAAGTTTGAAATGCATAATATACAAGAGGGACTTCCTACCATCACAGGTGAAGTACTTAAATATGTAAGAAGTGACATAATCCCACAACCAAGGCAAGGAAAGTATTTTTGTACCTTGTGCTGAAGAGTCTAAATACTCTCTAGGCAATATGAAATCCTTCCTTGTTGTAATTCCATCAACTCTGGATAGGAATTCTTCTCCTATTCTTAGCAACTCTAAAACCTCTACTACTACTTCTGAGTCATCTACTCTTAGCCCTCTAATTGTAGCCTCATCATTTTGTTGTGTGTTGGAAAATTGTTGTGTTATAATTTTATTGTATTTGTTTAAACAAAGAAAACAATCTAGCCACCTAGCTTGTTGAAAAATTGGAAGACACAATTGATCTTCTAATATCAAATTGTGTGCCACTGGTTCTCTCCTAATAATGGTTCTCTTTTAAGATCCTATTGGGCTTTTAGAATCTGATCAAGCTTTTGGACACTCTATGAGATTTTCATGTTTTTCACCATTAATGTTGCAATAAATTTCTCAACTACTATATTTGATTCTTAGGGCTACATGGATGATCTTCAATGTATTTTTCAATAACTGGAAGTGGGAAAATGACACCCATGATTCCCTATGATTCTTAGACTTCTATTTTGTCAAAGATCAAATCTTGGTCATGATTTGATATTGATTTCATGGGGGTTCTATTCCACTTTTGTGTGATCATTAATGTGGAGGCATGGTGTGGGTTTTGGGACCTGTATGGTGTGATTTCTTCTCATATTTGGATGTCCACATGTCTACATGTGATTTTCTAGGGTTTCAGGCTTGTCCCTTGGCCCTTCTTCCTTCACAACTTGAAAAGGTATAAATTGCACTTTTGGTGCTCATTGTAACGGTTAGAGTTTTTTGTTTAGACTTTCTTCCAGAGAGAAGAAATTTTAGAGCCAACAAAAGATAAATATTCACAGGAAACCATAAGTCAATATTTAGTTTGTATTGTAATGATCTAGGTTTGGTACTGTTGTCACCTAGAAATGCACCCTATGCGAAGTTATGAAACTAGGATTTCTGGTGAAACATGGGATCATTTCAAGGCTGTGGGTCACCTGAGTTTGAAATGAACCTCCGGTTAAGGCCGACTTCCTTTGGATATCACCTAAACTAATGATCTTGTAAAGGGAAAAGGGAGAAGGAGTACATGAAAATGGAACTAAACTGTGGTGATACACCGTATTGATAGGAAATCATGAAATGAAACAAGAGGAAAATACACTGGGAAAGCTTAAATGCTACTGTTTCACATACTCATAACAACTTCTTTTAGACTTATGCATCATTCTTAACAGGTTTGATCTACATACACATCTTAGGGAGGAAAAATAAATTTCACAGCTTTAAGGTATGAGTGCAGACTTATAAAACACAGTTAAAGATTTGCATAATTGAAAGAAAGATACAGAAATGAGAGCAGTACAAACATGAACACTAGATTCCAAGGTAAACTCTGTGTTGCATTCCAGATTCCAGTTGGGTTACAAAGTATACATCGGCTGAGGAAGGATAGATAATAATCACTAACTCTTCTGGATGCATAATCTGAACTATTTACAAAAAGGCAAAAAATGCCTTATATATCAAAATGTATCGGCCCCCTAGGGCTTACAAAATATCAGTCCTCAGGATAGATTTTTCCCTAGATGCTTTGACTGAATTTAATGTCGAATCCTGCGTGTCCATGTCGGTGAAGAGTCATTCCCCGGAGGAGCCTTCTTCAGATATTTCACAGCTATCGCATTCACTTCCTGGCACCGTGTCTTGTTTGAACCACTTCGGTTGAACACTTTGAATGCTCTGAGCTCACAACAGATACGTGCTACATTCATCCCGTTGACATTCTTCATTCTAATCAGAATGCCACGGCTCGCCTTAGCTCCTGCTGGTTGGTCGAGCGTATTCCACGCAGGCTCTGTAGGCGGTCACAACTCTTTTGAAAAGAATCGCATCTCGGCGAGACACTGAAAGTGTCTCACCGATGCAATTATGCTCCTTGAAGCTATCGGCACAACATGTGACAATTGGTGAGAGTTTTTATCAAGCCCAAGGATCATACCGATATCGCCTCTATGGTCGCCAAGACAATCATGTTCGGCTAGACAACATGGCGAACACTTCTCATCCTCTATCGGCGAAGGTATATTGATGTTACCCTGACGCATTTTGCTCTACCCGAGCTCCGCATTCTTTCGGCGAGATGTTACCAAGTCGTCCAAACATCCTGTCGAGGCCTCTCTTCTTCACCAATGCCTCCAGAAGTCATACCGTTGAGCTCCTCTCCTTCTATCGGCCAGACCTCCTTATATTGGCAAGACCTTATGTCGATGTCAAGCTCTTTTGGCGAGGTCTTTACTTCCTGGTTGGTGAGACATCATGTGGTTGCTGAGACTTCATATCGAAGGTGCTTTACTTTGGCGAGGTTCTTTCAGTCGGCATGACTTTTCTTTATCGCCCAGATCTCACACCGAGGTCCTTTCCTTCGCCGAGTTGTTCACTAGTCGACAAGACATCACCAAGTTGGGGAGACCTCTCTCCGAATTGGAATGCTATACTGAAGGCCTTCTTGTCGATGAGAATTTAACGGGTCGCTAAGACCTTACGCCGAACGCTTTGTCTTTCGATGGGCTCCTTATCCTATCGGGGAGACATCACCACTTCGACATGACCTTGTGGCGAAGGCAAACGTTCTCGGCGAAATCTTTCGTTGTCGGCGAGATTCCTGCCAAAGGAAAACATATCGAGGCCGGCTTCCTTTTCTTCCTTCGGCAAGACCACCTCTATTCGCTGAGACCTTTTGTCGAGCCCCTTGCTTTTTGCTGAGCTCTGCATTTCATTTCGTCGAGACCCTCCTTGGTTGCTGAGACATCTTGTCGAACTCAAACCTTACGCCGAGAGCCTTTAGAGTTGGGGAGACATTCCTAATCGCCGAGACATTATGGCAAAGGTTTCAACTCTTGGTGAGGCCCCTCCTTATGTCGGCGAGACTTTGGCCTATCGGCCAGACTTCTCACCGAGCTCCTTATCCTTCAGCTATGGGTTTGCTTTTTCTTCTATCGGGGAGACATCCTTTCTTTGGAAAGACCTCTTGCCGAAGTCAAACCTTTGCCGATGAGGTCTTTTGTTGTCGGCGTAACTTCTCTTTATCGCGAGACATTTCCACGAACTCAATCTCCTGCGCCGAGAGCCTTAGAGTCAGGAAGACTTCATGACTTCGGCAAGACCCTTCAGCGAAGCTCGTCCGCTTTGCCGATGCCACCTCCTTTCGATGAGACCTCAAGAAGTCTCTAAGACTTTAACCCAAAGGAAAATCCTCCGCCGATATGCATAACCTTTTGTCACCGAGATGATGATCGAAGTCTTGCCGATAGGAACCTGCAGGTGAATTCCACTCGCTGTGACATTTATGGGGTCTTGCCGATTTTCTCCTTAGAGGATTTTCATGCCGAACTTGAACAAGGCAGGCTTCCAAACTAAGTTTCCTATAACCTAGAATCAGATTCATGACTTTTTCCCTTGTACGAATGCTCCATTTAGCCTCTCAAAGATCTATCAGATGATTATCCTGCCTGGTTGAGCCTGTGAGTGAAAATTAGGTAACAGGTACCAAGATTGTAATGACATTTTCAAACTTTGAAGATTGTGTGATTAAAGGTATAATCAACCTTAGTAGAGTGTCTCCTTATTTATGGTATGCATTTCTAGATGTATAATTGATTATATTTTCAGCCAGAAGTCTGTAAAATTTCTGAAAAGTCTTTACATAGTATCTTTTTGATATAATAAAGGAAATGTGTAGGTATGCTTGAGGATTACTAAGTAGACTCTCTTAATATTTTGTAACTATCTATTATTTTTATAAATGAATGTAGAAATCCTATCTTGCTTGTACATTTTGAAAATCATAGTATTTTGTGGTGACTAATTAAGTCATTTCCTTGTTTAAGTTATTGCATCTTTGGTTAAATATAGAGACTTTGTTTCCCAATAGATAAAGGAATCAGTTTGTAATTAGCTTTCTCTCTTATCATCCTAAAAACTCTCCAAACACATCAACTCAAAAAACTTTAATGTTTTACTTTTTGTGTGTGTTACTGCCATGTTTGACTGAATACAATTATATAAGGGTGTATCATAAACTCATTCTTGACACTAATATGGTAAGTTATCTGTTAGAAAGATGCTCAACCTTACTTATCCAAACTAGCACATAGGTATATTGTGACACCAGTATTGAGATACACTGTGCAGTGGGTATATTTTTCTATAAGATATTGTGTAGTGTTTTAAATCGTCAATTTGGCATCTTAGGGTAAACCCCCCTTGGTCTTACAGAGCTAGAAATGAAGGAGGTATTACCCACCTCAATCATTGGTCCTTAGATGCCCAACCTAAATATAGGTTTATGGTAATTTTTCAAGTTTAACACCCTTAACAACTAAAAGATTATCAAACCTTAGGGATTTGGGGCAAACAACTTTGATCACCAATAAAATTGGTATTGTTTTCGAGGATATTTATAAATACAAAAGTAAAATTTTAAGAGCCTCGGTAATAGAACAAATCATCAATAGTTCATCTTGTTTGGGTAATTTTTACACCTTGTTAACTTATGCCAACAAATTGGCGCCATTGTCAAGGACCAAAAGGATCAAATAATTTGAAGACCTACACAACTGGAGGAAGAATTTGTTATAGCATGTATGAAGAATTTAAAATATTGATCCTGTTGAACAAACCAGATAACTAAGAGGGGGGATGAATCGGTTATCATAAAACAATTTTCTTGACTTTAATTAATCTGGAGCAAGCTTAAATCAATTAGATAATAACAAAACATAAATGAACATGAAAGCACATAACAACACCATGCATAATGAACACCATAATTTACGTGGAAACGCAAGATGGGAAAAACAACGAAGAATGCTAATTCTCAATTATAAAACACCAGTTAAGGTGATTTTTACAAGGGCTCACTGCCAAAATGCTCACTGTAGGTAAGGCTCATTGCCCAATTATAACATTTGATTACAAAATAGTCTCACTGACAAAAATGAATTGATGAAGCTACATCTACATATGAATGAAGTCAGTTCTATTTTAGAGCACAATATTTGTCTACAACAGATCTAGTCAAGAATCTTCTGCACACCTTCCTTGCACAATCTCTGCACTACTAATTACTTCTTCCTGACACTTGCCTTCTGCTTCCTTTTCTGTTTCTTATCGCATAATCCTTTGCACCCCTTTTTTTTTGCACACACTACTTCTTCGAACAAAAACAAATTTTACTTATACCATTCCATGCCTTCATAATCTCCTAGGTCATCCAAACACAATGTCTTCATAATTTCCTAAGTCAGCCTAGCAAAACATGTCAGCTTGAAGAACAACCTTGACATACCTTATGCAAAACATGTCAGCTTGAAGAACAACCTTGAAATATTCAATAAGGCTTGGTAAACTAGCACCGGACCCAAAAGATAGGTCACACATAAAGATCTTACCATGTTACTAAGGGACCCATAAATAGGTCATACATAAGATAGAATAATTACTGAAAGATAGCAAACTTTGAATTACATGAGATATATTTTGGAGATGATGGGAATGCCACAACCAAGACCAAATCTTGATATCCATCAATTTCAGTACCAACCGGAGAAACACAATTAGACATACCAAAACTTGTAACATGCTACGTGAATGTCCGGATAGCAAGGATACCCAGAATAAGCTTTGAGCATAGGAGCCAACATCAAAAGATTAGACTTCATTATTCTGCATTAACTGTCTTCCACGGAAGTCCCAAAAAGAAGTATTGCCATATCTGGACCAAGGATAACATCTATACTACACAACATCATAGCACATGACAGGATAGATCATTTATGTATATCATCCGAAGCACAACCTTCTGGATCCCAGGTTTTGACATCAATGACAACAATGCTAAATCATCTCAACAACTTCTCAACATATCCATTAGTGGAGTGAATCCAGAATGAACTTGATCTTTGAGAAGCTTTCTACCACTTGAAAGATCTTATAATCCTCTAATGAGAGGTGGCGAATACATAAATGAACCTAATGAATGTTGAAGAAGAGCTTGGGCTTACAGATCTTCCATTCAGAGAGAAGAATTGTAACAATTGCAATACATCTCCAAGTATTTTGTATTTTTATTTATTTAAGAAGAAAAGTTGTGTAAGAAGGTTAGTTATAGGAAGGTGCAAGAAAAAAAATGATTCCCTTATTCAGTGATTACTACCATTAAGAGAAAGGGAATTGAGAAACTCTAAAAAAATTTCAAAATAAAGAAATGTTGATAATCAGATAGTTGTAGAGGGGATAAGTTTTCATTTAAAAATATGTATAACCATTATAGTTCTCCCTCTACAAGCTATAGTGTCATAAAGAAACAACTTTTTTTGTCCTCTTTGTTCTACCCCACATAAGTAATTGTAACCAACCATGAATAGTTGGAATGGAAGCATTTACCCTAAGGATACTTTATTAAAAGCAACATATAATTCAAACCCTAGGGAGTATGAGAGGATGTATTTATAGGAATGTTATGAGTATGAATCACCTTGTTGTTCATACAACCCAAAACACAAATATATTCAAATTCAATCATACAAGTATCCATACTTGAAAAAAAGTTAAGGTTATAGGATCTTAAATAGATCAAGAATCAATGTGAGTTTCAAGTCAAAGCTCTATAATCACAAAGACCCCCTACTATTATAGAAAAATGAGTTTATTCATCTCCTTTTGTCTAACATGATCCCATTAGAATCTTGACCTTTCTTGGGTCAACTATGAAAGGAAAATGATGAGAGGTTCAATCTATAGATCGATTCCTAGGTTCGATGGTTATGATTAGTTGGATGGGGATGCACATATTGAGGTATTTTTTAGAATGCATGGAGAAGTGTCAGTTGGAAGATGAAGACATGTTGATGATATTTTTTATTAGGTTGTGTTGGACGGAAAGGAAAAGAATTGGTATCAAAGCTTTCCTAAGCACCTTTTTTCTTTGTAGAATCAACTTGTGACTGAATTTGAAGAGGAATATGCTTTGCACTTAGACCCCGCTACTCTTGTTGAGGAATTGGAAAATATCAAATGGAAAGGAGAGTTTAACATGGATTCCATTCATATGTTTTTTTTTCCCTTTCTTGAATCCCAAATGATTGTAGACCTAACTCACCTACCTATATTAACATATTTTTTGGAGCCTATGATGTTTCTCTAGTTTTTTATTCAATAGGGGAAGAGTTTCATTTGATAAACATGCAACATGCATATAGATGCCTTGATGTCATTGATTATATGAGAAGAGATATGGTTTCAAATTAATTGTCCTCAAGAACAAAGGTTGTTAATGGTGAACTTGTTGTTGAAGATAACAATTATTTAGAGATGTCCTCAAGTGGAAGCACAATATCAAGTGATGGTTGTGTTTACAAAAAGGTAGACGAAGGTTTTGTTGCCTTGTATGAAAATGGTGCAAATGAGGTTGACAATGTGTGCACTTATCTTTAGATGGAGCAATCATATATGGGTAATTTTAATGAAGAAATAAATGATGTTTTTCAATCTATGAATGAGTATGACCCTATTGTTTGTTGCAACAACATGGATAGTGAAGAGGATGTGCATGAAAGAGGTTCATCAAATGAATCAACTCAGATATTTGATTATGCAAAGCATGCATATATTGGTGATGTAAGTGGTGAACAAGAAATTTATTTATTTTTTGATCTCTTACCCTATTTTGTCCTTTTTTTTCAGTTTGAAGTTGCCCCTAATTGTTCCCATAAGGATAGTATAGATGTGGTTGTACATGAAAATAAATATGTAGAGATAAATGCTTATACAACTAATCATATTTATTGTGAAGAGTTTTCACTTGAAGAATGTGATTGTGGTGATCATATGGACGCATATGAGAGCATCTTCCTTTGGTGTGCAACTTGTAATATTCCTCATTCACAAGCACTTCAAAAGGATCATATGAAAGTGATGTTGAGCTAAGTGTGGGAGGATAAGTGTACCACAAGTCTTTTTTTTGGTGCACATATGTGACAACAGATTGCCAAGAGATTTAAACAGAGAGACAATCTGAAGATTGTGTCTCTTCACACAAAGTGTCTTGTAATATGAATGGTTGTGCTGATGAAATTTGCATCAACATAAATAAATCCAAGGTATGTATGTTGTTTGTGGTCCCTAAAGCAAGTGAATTTGAGTACGAGGCATTCCTTTGTGATGAAGATACAAATTCTCATAGTGTGGATACCAATGTTCCTAATTTTGAGTACTTCACTTGGACCCAACATACATCTTGTAGTGGTGTTGAGTGGCAACAAGTTCTCCTAGTTGATAATCTATTGGTTGCTCATGTTTCTTATATGCCTACGCTTGAAATTTTTCAATTTGATATGTTAGAGGATGAGTTTCTTTTTACAATTCAACAAGGTGAAGTAAGGTGTTTTCTTTGGAAAGTGAATTGGAGGAATTCTCTCTTTGCCTTGATTCATTTGAGGAGGTCAATAGGTATGAAAATACCATGGTTTCATGTGGTGTTGATCTGAGTTTTCAAGTTATGTCACCCTTTTCTATAAAAATTAAGGATGTAGTGCATGACAATATGATGGCCTATGTTGTGGGGTTTCCATACAATAAAAAGATCAACTATAGAGAAAGTATTCACTTGTTCAATGGTAATCACATATTTTTTCTTTCAAGAAGAAGCATACGCTTGTTGTAAAAATGTGACAAAAACAATTGTGGGTTGAAGGAAATCAGTTCCTTCAACAAGTTTGTCTTTGACAACTTGACAAGTATTGGTTCTTCAATTTTTGGGGGCCTAGGGTCACCAAATGAATTTTGAAGGTATGGGTTTCAGTGTTGAACATAGTAAGCAAGTGCAGAACCCAATGGATTGGGCCCTATAAAATTGCTGAAGAATGTGTTCAAGGCACATTCTACCTCATGAGCATGGATAGAAATTTTACGGAGTTGCTAGTTAATGGTCAACATCTCAAGCACTACTTCTCATGAAAGTGAGGCTCTCTGAACCTTTGTATTATTTGTTCTTTTATATTGTGTTCTTGTGTGCCTTCATGGCCCTTGTTTGTCTTGATGAAGTGCAAGTCACTTCCAATCCTTGTTGTTCCCCTTTTTGGTATGTTACCTAGAGATTTGGATTCTTGTTGTGCCTGCAAGAGACACATGTCCCCAATTGGATCCAATGTTAGCACTTGTAAAATTTGAATAAGTTTATAATGCTTTGCTCCCCATAATTTTTGTCTAATCTAAGAAATTTCATTATTGTATCATGCTCAAGTCACTTAGTGGATTGCATTATCCCTTTGTCGGGCTATGGGAAAATATCCATTTCATAGAATGTCCAAGAGTTAGTCTTTCTCCCCTTTCTCTATTTCCTTCTTTAGGTCCTTTCAAGGATTCAAGCCCTGAATAAAAATTTAGACCAAATTCAAATGTCCATGTTCATTCCCAATCTCCCCTTCTTATTTTTTCCTTTTTTCTGGTCGGGGATTTGAGTCCCAAACAGACACTTGGACTAAGGTCCATGTCTACCCTTAGCTCCCACCCTGACTCTCTTCTTTCCTTCCTCTAGCCAATCAATACTTTTGGTCCCCATCAAAATTTTGGACTTATGGTCCAAAAGGTCCAAGTCCGATTGGGATTCCCAATCTCGATCGACATTACTCTTCATCTATCATGTTGGGACTTCAAGTCCCAATCAAATTTCTAGACCTAAGTATGCAAGATCCAAAAACTTTCTAAGTTGTGACCCCTTTATTTTCCTTCCATCCTATTGGGACTTTGAGTCCCTATGGGATCATCAAACTCAAAGTTTGCAAGCCCATGCACCTTATCTTAAGTTTTTATTTTATTCCCATGGATGTAGAGAAAGCCTGCCATGTCGTATATTTTTTGTGAGCTTGCATGCCTTTTTTGCATTGCTCTACTTTTTCTCACAAATCCACCAACCCTTTCTACCCATTCTTTCTTCATCTTGAGGACATGCAGAATGATGCCATGCGGCATCTTTTCCACGAGCCCGCTTAGTCTTTTACCATTTCTTTTTTTGGCCCACAGAAATGATACCACATGGCATCCTTTCCACATGTTCACCCCTTCTTTTTCCATACCCTTTCTTTTTCCCAAAGGGGCATGGAAAGCATGCTATGTGACAATTTTTTGTGGTTCCGCCGAGTCTTTCTCCTAGGTCCCTTCTCAGTCCATGAAAATGATGCCACGTGGCATCCTTTTTTGTAAATCTGTGGTGTTCTTTTGCCTAGTCTTGTTTCTTCTCATGGAGACATAAAAATCTTGCCACGTGGCATGTTTTTTGTGCACCTTCCCTTTCTTTTTGGTTTGTTCCACTTTAGCCTACGAGAGAGAAAAAAGTTGCCACATGGCACATTTTCTATAATTATGCCATCATTTTTCAGTGGACCCATCCCAAACGAACACTTGGACTAAGGTCCATGTCCACCGTCAACTCTCTCCCTACTCCCTTCCTTCCTTCCTCTAGTTGATCAAGACTTCGGGTCCCGATTAGAATTTTGGGCTTATGGTCCAAAAGGTCCAAGTCTAGTCGTGATTCTCAATCCAGATCAATATTTATCTTCATCTATATTTTTAGGAATTCAAGTCCCGATCAAATTTTTGGACCTAAGTTTGAAAGATCCAAAATGTTTCTAAATTTCGACCCCCACTTGTTCCTTTCATCCCATCTGGACTTTGGGTCCCAACGTGATCATTGAACTCAAATTCTACAAGTCGTCAAACTTTCTCTTAAGTTTTTATTTTCTTCCCATGGATGCGTAGAAATCCTATCACGTGGTACATTTTTCATGAGCTCGCATGCCTTTTTTCCATTGCTTCACTTTTTCTCATGGATCTTCCAACCTTTTTTGCTTGTTCTTTCTCCATCTTGTGGGCACGCATAAATGATGCCATGTGGCATCCTTTCCATGAGCCCGCTTAGTTTTTTAACTATTTCTTCTTTTGGCCCACAAAAATGATACCACATAGCATCATTTTCACATGTTCACCCTTTCTTTTTCCAATACCCTTTTTTTTCCAACGTGGGCATGGAAATAATGCTACATGGCATGTTTTTTGTGGTTCCACTGAGTCTTTCCCCTGGGACCCTTCTCAATCCACAAAAATGATATGATGTGGCATTCCTTTCGCGATTCTGCAATGTTCTTTTGCCTAACCTCGTTTCTTCTCATGGACATGTGGAAATCCTACCACATGGCATGTTTTTTGCACACTTTCCCTTTCTTTTCGGTTTGTTTCGCTTTAGACCACGAGAGAGTGGAAAGATGCCACGTGGCACATTTTCCATAATTCTGCCATCCTTTTATGGTGGGCCCCTCTTTGGCCCACTGAAGTATAGAAAAGTTTCCATGTGGCACTTTATGTTTTTTGTTGAAAAAGGTTAGGTCTTCTTTGGTTTTTCTTTTTCATCCTATTGGGACTTCAGGTCCTAAAAGGATTTTCATAACTAAGGTCTAAAATGTCCAAGCGTGGTTAGGATTCCTGATCCTGATTGACTCTTTCCTTTCTAATCCCATTGGGACTTTGGATCCTAACAAAAAATTTGGACCTAAGGATCGAAAGGTCCAAGTCCGTTCGAGATTCTTAATCCCAATCAATTTACTCCTCTTCTTTTTTGATCTAGTCGAGACTTTTGGACCTAAGGTCTAAAGGGTCTGAATCCATTTGTAACTTTCACTCTCGACTTCCTTTTGCTTCCTACTTTATTCTTGTTGGGTTCTCGAGACCTAATTGAACTTTTGAAACTAATATCCAAAAGTTTGGATCCATTTTGGTTTCTCAAACTCAACTCCTTGTTCCTTGTTGAGACTTCAGACCTTCTTTGGAATTTTGGATTTTTAACCCAATATTTTTAATCTGATTTTTGTTTTTTCTCTTTCCCTCTAGTTCCTTTTTCTTTCAAATCCTATCAAGCTTTCATAATTTGATTTGACTTTGGGACACTTTTCAATATTTTCACCTTTTTTACCATTAATGCTACATCTTTCTCAATTGCTAGTTTTGATTCTTGGGGCTACAGGGATGATCTTAAATGCATTTTTCAACAACTCCAAGTGGGAAAAATAGAGTCCATGCTTCTTAATAATTCTTAGACCTCCTTTTTTCTAGAGATCTAATCTTGGTTGTGATTTACTACTAATTTCATAGAGGTTTAATTCCACTTTTGTGTTCTCATTAATGTGGAGGCATGGTGTAGGTGATGCGACTTGTGTGGCATGATTTCTTCTTAGATTTGGATGTCAACATGTCTACATGTGATTTTCTAGGGTTTCAGGTCATGTCCTTGTACCTTCTTCCTTCACAACTTGCAAAGGTATAAATTTCACTTTTGGTGCTCATTGTAAGGGTTGAAGTTTTTTGTTCAGACTTTGTTCCAAAGAGAAGCAGTTGTAGAGCCAATAGAAGATAGATACTCGTAAAAAATCCTAGTTTCAATATCTAGTTGTGGGCTAGCTATTTTGTATTGTAATGATTTGGGTTTGGTCCCAAGCTTGTAATAACATCTAAAAACTTTGAAGATTGTGTGATTAAAGGTAGAAAAAACCTTAGTAGAGTGTCTCCTTATGTATGGTATGCATTTCAAGATGTCTAATTGATTTTTTTTTAGCCATAAGTCTAAAATCCGTGTAAAGTCTTTGCATAATATCTTTTCAATATAATAAAGGAAATGCATGAGTGTGCTTGAGGATTACTAAGTAGACTCTCTTAATATTTTGCAACTATCTATTGTCTTTTTGAATGATTGTGTAGATCCTCACTTTCTTATGCATTTTGAAAGGCATAGTCTTTTATGGTGACTTGATTAAGTCATTGCCTTGTTCAGTTATTCCATCTTTGGTTAAATCTAGAGACTTTGTTTCCCAATGGATAAAGGTGCACTAGTCTGTAATTTTTTTCTCTCCTATCATCCTGAACACTCTCCAAATATATCAATTTAAAAACCTTTAAAGTTTTACTTTATGTGTGTTTTACTAACATGTTTGAGTGAATACAACAGTACAAGGGTGTATTATAAACTCATTCTCAGACACTGATATGGTAAGTTATCTGATAGAAAGATGCTCCACCTTGTCTAAACTAGCACATAGGTATATTATAACACCAATATTGGGATACACTATGCAATGGGTATAGTTTGTTGTAAGGTATTGTGTAGTGTTTCAAATCATGAATTTGGAATCTCAAGGAAAACCCCCTTGGTCTTGTAGATCCAGAAGTGAAGGAGGTCTTACCCACCTCAATCATTGGTCCTTGGATACCCAATTTCAATATAGGTTTATGATAATTTTCCAAGTTTGGCACCCTGACACCTGAAAGATTATGAAACTTTAGGGATTTGGGGCCAACAAGTTTGATCACCAACATTGGTCATGTCATCTAATCATTGCTTTTACACAATTTTCATATGGTGAATGGCTTTCAGCCAAAGCTTTGAGATTGTGTAGTATTTCCTTTTGTGCTTTGGATAATTCCATTCCAAGATCTATTGTTGTGTGGATTGTTTTATGCTCAAACTTAGTTAGAAGGACAATCTTTTTTTCATACACTAATTCATATGGTGTGATCTTTGTCGTGGTTTTCCAAGTTGTCCTAAATGCCCAGAGTGCTTCAGGTAATCTTGTTGCCCAATCTTTTCGATGTAGTTGAACTATCTTTGTTAGAATACCTTATATCTCTTTGTTTGTGACTTCTACTTGCCCATTGGTCTGTGGATTGTAGGGGGTTGACTTTTGATGCTTGATTTTATACTCCTTACCTAACTTGTTAATCAAATTAGAAGTAAACTTAGGTCCCTAGTTTGTGACTATCTCTCTAGGCACACTATTCTTGGTGAAATTTTCTTCATAAAGGAATTTGGAAACATTTCTATCTCTTACAAACTGTACAACTTTCACCTCCACCCATTTTGTGAAATACTTTGTTCAAACTAAAATTTATTCCTTGTTGTTAGATGTTGTAGTTATTGGACCAATGAAATCTAATCCCCACTTTTCAAGTGGTGCAATGAACAATTATGGTTGGAGAGGCATTTCATCACTCCTAGTAGGTCTTCCCATCATCTGGCATCTACCATATTTCTTGGTATATTTGGCTGCATCTATATGAAGTATAGGCCAATAGTAACCAATGGTTAATATTTTCAAAGTTGTCCTCTTAACTACAAAGTAACCTCCACAAGGCTCATCATGACAATCCTTAAGGATGTCATATACTTTATCCTCCCTTATGCATCTCTACATTATGTTATCCAACCTTGTGTAAAAGAGATAACCAACAACCCAAGAATAAGGGAAGTTATGTTCTACCGAATAGCACCTTTCTCTAGGTGAGAGATGTGGAAGTGTTCTTCCTGCAACCAAGTAATTATCAATATCTATATACCACGGTGCTTGTATGGAGAGGGAAAACAAATGTTCATATGAAAAGGAATCATCCACTACTTCTTATGTTGATTTGATTTGCATCCTTGAAAGGAAATCAACTACTACATTTTTTCCTAGTTTATCCTCAATGGTTATATCAAATTCCTACAATAGAAATAACCGTTTAAAAATCCTTCCATCAACCATTGGTTTTTTCATCAAGTATCTTATTGTTGTATGGTTTTTATGAGCAAAAATAGAATACCCAATATTATGTCTAAACTTTTTGATGGAATATACCACTGCCAACATTTCCTTTTCACTAACAGTGTAGTTGAGCTCAGCTGCCTAAAGACTTTCATTGATATAGTAAATAGAATACTCCAAATTTCCTTCTTTTTATCCTAGAACAACACCTATGGAAAAATCAAAATCATTTGTATGTATATGGAAATGGATTTCCTAGTTAGGCCCTCTCATAATAGGTTTCCTTGTGAGAGATTATTTGAGGGATTCAAAAGCTTCTTGGAAAACAGTGTTCCAATTGAATTCAATATCTTTAGATAATATAACAAACAAGGGGACTGATAATTTAATAAAATATTTGATAGACCTCCTTTAATATCCTACATGGCCAAGGAAATTCCTGACATCTTTTTTCTTCTAGGGAATAGTCAGAGTGAAAATTAACTCAATTTTGTTTGGATCTACTTGAATTTCCCTACTGGACACAAATTTCCCCAAGACCACCCCTTCAATAATCATCATGAAGCATTTTTCATGACTTAAAGAGAGGTTGTGATCCTAAGACCTTTGAAGGAAATTCTCAAATTATTTAATGGTTCTTTATAAGAGTTCCCATATGTGGTAAAATCATCTATATAAATTTCCATAGAATCATGTGCAAAATTTGATAATATGTTTAAGATTTCTCTTTAAAATTTTGTAGGTGTATTACACAATCCAAATGTTAAAATTTAATAAGCATATGTACCCCATGGGAAGGTTAAATTGGTCTTGTCTTCGTCTTCTAGAGCTATCTTTATTTGGTTGTACCCACTGAACCCATCTAGGAAGGAGAAGCATTTCTTACCTGCTAGTGAATCCAAAACTTGATCAATAAAAGGAAGAGGAAAGTGATCCTTCCTTGTTGCTACATTTATCTCCCTATAATCTACACATACCCTCCATTTACCTCCTTTATTTGGCACAATCACCAATGGAGAAACCCATTGACTGTCTGATATGGGATAAATGAACCCTGCATCGAATAATTTATGCAACTCTATCTTTACTTTGTCTCAAATAGCTAGGTTCACTCACCTTTGTGGTTTCCTAATTGTCTTGTATCCTTCATTAATATAAATTATGTGCATGCATAAACTATGATCTATGCCTTTCATATAATGATATTCCCATGCAAATGTTGTTGTGTGTGCTTGCAACATTGTGAGCAGTATAGATTGTTGGGAGACTGTCAATTGATTATTGACATTTAGTGTTCTGCCCTATGTGATTTCCATAGTTATTGTAGAAGTCATGATAGAAGAAACATTTAACCCTGATAGATTGAGGTTGCAACTATGTGAAAGTAGTGTATGAAATAGCTGAGAAGTGGACTTAGATGCATTTGTAGGTATGATATTGTGTAAGGGCAGTGTAAGCATGCCAAAAAATAGTATTGATATGGGTCCCTACCATAAGATTTCTACATTATTTGAGCAAGGAATTCATATTCATCCTGAATTTCAATAATTGGGCTACACTCTATGGTCATGAGTGTTTTTAAAGAGTATTGGTCATCTTCTTTTAGGTTAAGCCATATAGATTGTTCCAAGTCTACATGTGGTTGTGCAAGGGGATAAAGGACCAAATTTTTGGTCACATTACCATTGTAAATTATAATGTTGCCAAACCTACATCCTAAAAATGCATGTACAGTGGCTAGCCATGATCTTCCTAAGATTAAGAGGTATCTTGCAAGATTTTCTTTGGGTTGTAAAACCATAAAGTCTGTTGGATATTCCCATGAATCTAGTGTGATAACCAAATCCTCAATAATACCCTATGAAATAATAATTGACCTATCTACTAATTGCAAAATAGTAGGTGTGGGTCAAAGATCCATCAATTGAACTTATTGCATGGTTTCTCTAGTCATTACATTGTTGGTTGCTCCTAGGTCAATTAGAGTGTTTTTGATAAGAGTGTCATTAATTTTCACATCTACAATTGGGCTCCCAAGGTCCGCATATTTTGAGACAACTATATTTCCTAACATAATGTCATCTAGTTGTCCTAAGACATGAACAATTTGGGGGTCTTTCCTTTTTTGCCTAACTTTTTAAGGCACAATTCTCACATAATTTTTGTATATATGGGCACTTCTTTAATGACTTGAATCAAGTGTGTATTTATACAAATATTCTTAAGTTGGCCCTATTGTCACCTAGAAATTGCACCCTATGAAAAGTTATAAAAACTAAGCTTTATAGAGAAACATGGGTTCATTCCAAGGCTGTGGGTCACCTGAAGCTGAAATGAACCTCTGGAGAAGGCCAGCTTCCTTGTTGGGTAATCACCTAAACTATTGATTTTTTAAGGAAAAGGAAGAAGGAGAATGCTTTAAAATTAAAACTAAACCCTATGGTGATACACCGAACTGATAAGAACAATAAGATACTTTAATTACACTTTAATACTGATGATGAACATAAGATTACACATCAAATCTTGTACAAGCAATGCATCAATATGTCACAAACAGGTTTAATTCACACACTTTTTCAAGAGAGGAAAAGATTCTTCACAGACTTGAATCCATATGTGATTATGTAAACATAGTTTGTGATTTATACAATGATACTTTTGCAAAGGAAGGAATGGAAACGAAGGATAAAGTCATGAAGGAATAAAAGAAATTCACAAAATAACTTGATTATGAACCTGAAATGCACAACACTTTGCAAGAACGAGATGGAAATTTGAACATCAATAGTTACCAAGGCAAACTTTATATATCATGCTCTGAAATGAGTTACAAAACATAGCCTCTCTTCTGCAAAGAACTCTACAAGTTATAGGAAACAGAAAAGTACCAAGTCCAAACTCATTACAAAAAAGGCAAAAATGCCATATATACAAAAGATATCGGCCCCTTAGGGCTTACAAAAATATCTGACTTTTTGGAAAAAAACATCTCCCTTAGATCTTTTAATGGAGTTAATGTTGTGTTCGATTGCATCCCTGCTGTCCATGTCAGTGAAGAGTCGCTCCCAGGAATGGTCTTGATCTTTTGCAGCTACCGCATTCACTTCCTGGTCTCATGTCCACTTTCTAACCTCCCTGTCGAGCGCTTTGAATGCTCCTGAGCTTCGAACAGATACACATTGCTTTTCATTCTGTTGATCTTCTTCCTCCTGGTCAAACTGCCACGACTCACTTTTAGCTTTCTCTGATTGGTCGAGCATACTCCACGTAGATTCTTCGAGCGGTCAAAAGCTCCTCCTGTAGAATCGCATGTTGGTGAGACACTAATCGTGTCTCCCCGATGCAATTAAATCCTCCTGCAACCATCGGCATAACATGCGACAGTCGGTGAGAGTTCATAGCGAGCCCAAAAGTCATACAGATATCGCCTCCTCCATCGCTAAGACCTCACCCCTCGGCAAGACCTTTTACCGAGCACATTTTGCTCTCCCCGATCTCCATTCATTCCTTTCGATGAGACACTAAGCCGTTGGCGAGACATCACGACGACTTAACTTTCCTTGGGCGAGGCCCCCGGCTTTCGATGGGACATTACCTGGTCGCTGGGACCTCATGGTGATGGCTTCAACTCCTGGCGAGTGCACTTCATATTGGGGAGACCTCCTAATGGTCGTTGGGACATCTCACCAGTCTTCATTCCCTATACCGAAGCCACAACCCTTCGGTGAGACTTCAGTTGGTCGCCAGGACTTTATGCCGATATGAATCCCCCCAGCGAGACCCTTTATTGTTGGTGAGACCTCTTGCCGAGCTCCTTTTTCCTTTGGCGATGAGTTTACCTTCTCTTTAGTCAGGGAGACATCGCTAGGTCAGTGAGACCTTATACCGAGACCACCATCTCATACGGCTATGCTACTCCGTCGGTGAGACACTTGGGTCGACAAGACCTTACGCCGACCCCTTTATCCTTGGGTGAGACACGAAACATGTCGGGGAGACATCACCAGGTCGGGGAGACCTCTCCCTGACTTAGAATATTACACCGAAGGCTCCCTTTATCGGCAGGACCCACCACATTGCTAAGACCTTATGGCGAAACCATCATATTACACCGAAAACATTAATTTTGTCAAGCCCCTTTTGTTTCAGCGAGACCACAAGTAGTCGGTGAGACCACATGCCAAAGGAACCTTGCTTTAGCGAAAGCTCACTTTAGTCGGGAAGACTCTTCTTTATCGCCGAGACATTACGTCGAGCTCCTTACTTTTTTTGAGCGCTCCTTACTTCGGCGAGACCTCACCCGATCGGTAAGACCTCCTACCAAAGCCGCCACACATACATTGAAGGTGTCCTACTTCAGTGAGACCTTCATACGCTTTCGGTGAGACTCTCACAAGTCATCGGGACATCTCCTCGAAATGACTTTATTTCCCCGATGTGACCATTTCCTCCTTTCGGCAAGACCACATCTCCGTCGGCCAGACCTCATTGCAATGATGCCTTCATTCAACGAGAGCCCTTTTAGTCGGTGAGACATCTGGAAGGTCTTGGCAACTCTCTCCTTAGAGGATTTTCATGTCGAACTTGACCAAGGAAGGCTTTCCAACCGAGCTCCCTGTAACCTAGCATCAGATGTATGCTCTAACCCCTGATGCATATGTTGCATTTGGCCTTCTCAAACATCTGAAACATAATTTATTCTGCCTGATTGAGCCCGTAGGTGAAAATTAGGCAACATTTCTGGCGACCTTTTCTAGATGTTTGCCTGCTATACATGAAAACCAATAGCCAACTTGTCCATTGGGCATGGAGTCATTAGGAAAACCTCATAAAAAAACGCAGGGCAACTTTGTACATGGCTGAAACTCACCTGAGGCTCATAGAACACAAGTTGCCAAAATGACAAAACAGGAGAAAAATGAAAAGAAACTATTTACTGTGTTGGAACAGCACTTATGGAAAACATAAAACCTAACCTAATATGTACAATAGAGGAACCTATCAAACTTGAAAATAGGGTTTGACGTGTATCCCATTAACTGGGATAGGAAGCACTTCACCCTCTGTTGTGGCCAGTTGATAAGAATTGTGTTCTTTGCAGTGTTTAATAATAAATGGACCTGTCCACATGTTGTCAAACTTGGTGTAATGGCCTGGCCTTCTTTTCAGAACATCCCATTTGAGAACAATATCACCTTCTTTAAATACTTTAGTTGTAGCTTTCTTGTCAAATGTTCTCTTTGTTTGGTGCTGATGATACTCCAAGGCTTTCATTGCTCTGTCTCTTGATTCTTCAAGCTCCATGAGTTCTGCATATCTGACTGACATTGGGTCTTGTTGCTCAAACATCTCCAATTGATGTATAATGTCAAGGGTTGGAATCTCCACAAACAAAGGCAATCTTGCCTCTTTTCCATAGACTAACATGTATGGTGAATTACCAATAGACCTCTTAGGAGTCACTCTGTCTGCCCAAAGTGCGTACTTTAAATTAATGTGCTAGGTCCTTTGATTATCCTCCATTGTTCTTTTGATAATCCTAATGAGATTCTTGTTCGTGTTTTCAGCTAAACCATTACCCTGAGGGTAATAATTTGAGGATGTATTCAAATGAATGCCATGTTTAACAGCCCAATCAGCTACTCTCAAACCCACAAATTCAAGAGCATTATCAGATATGATAGAGTCAGGAACCCCAAATCTGGTGACTATATCCTCATAAAAGCTCAACACTTAAGACTCTTTTGCTTCTTTCAAAGCTATCGCTTTTGTCCACCATGTGAAATAGTCTGTAGCAGTGAGCACCCACTTGTGACCAGTACTATATGGTGGATTAATTGGCCCAATAAATTCAATGCCCCATCTCATGAAGGGTTGCTCCACTTGAATTGGATGTAGAGGCATAGCAGGCAGCTTTTCCTTTCCTGAAAATAGAGCACATTTGACACACTTTCTTGACCATGCGTAAGCATCTTTAAACAAGCTGGGCCAGTAATAACCAGCTCTCATGATCTTCCAAGCAGTATTTCTTGAAGTGAAATGACCTCCTGAAGTTTTGTCATGAAACTCATGCAATACCCTTTCTATTTGATCAGTATCAATACATCTTAACAAGACACCATTCAGATCTTTCCTGAGAAGAATGTTATCTATCAACACATATGGTATAGACTGCAGCCTGAAGTATCTTTGTTTTGCTCTATCTAGACCTGGTGGACATTCACCAGTATGAAGAAATTGGGTCATTTCTTGAACCCAACCTGTAACTGGTGCAGGTATAGCATTTCAAACATTTTGAGGCTCATCTGTGTTGGCCAAAACAGCACCAGTTTCTGATTCTTTCAAGTCTTCAGGGTTTGAGGCAAGCTGCTCACAAAGTCCTCTTCCTCTGACAAGTTTTTTGATGCTGATGTTGACATCAAACTCCATTACTTTTGTGATCCACCCTGCCCTTTTATCATTTAGATCTTTGTTCAATAGAAACTCCTTCACACTTGAGTGTGCAACTAGAATATGAATTCTGTTGTTTGAAACCAGAGGTTTAAACTTCTTTAGGCTTTTGATCATAGTGAGAACATGCTTTTCTACAAATGTATATTTCTCTTCATAATCAGCAAATCCTCAACTAAAGAAAGCTATGGGCTGCTCTAAATCATTCCTATTTTTCTGAACTAGCATAGCAGAGATTCAACTACTACTGCCAAAAGCATACAAAAAGAAGTCTTTAGAGAAATTTGGATTTACCAGTGTTGGAGCTGATGCTAAAGCTTCCTTGACTTCTTCAAAACTGCATTTTGCTTCTCCAGTCCAACTGAAAACTGCCTTCTTTTTAAGCATGGCGGTCTGAGGCTGTAACAGGTTTGCGACATCAGGGATGAACCTTCTCAGGAAATTGATTTGGCCCAAAAAGCTCTACAGACCCTTCTTGTGATTGGGTAATGGCAACTCAAGTATGGCTTTGACTCTTTTAGGGTCAATAGTAATTCCTTTCCTTGACACTATGTGTCCTAATAATTTCCCTTCATGAACAACAAAGATACTCTTTTTTGGATTGAGAGAAATACCAAACTCTCTAATTTTTTCAAAAACTTGCTTAAGGTGTGACAAATGTTCATTAGCATTCTTAGAATAAACTGTAATGCCATCTAAATAAATCGGCATAATCTTATTAATCAAACTTTGAAACGCCATATCCATGGCCCTCTGAAACGTGGCACCAGCATTAGACAAACCAAAAGGCATCCTTTTGTATGCCATGGTGCCCCACTTAGTTGTAAAAGCATTTTTGAACTGATCCTCCTCTTTGACCATTACTTGATTATAGCCCGAAAAACCATCTAATAAGGAAAATCTTTCAGAACCAGCAACTACTTGTAATATTTGTTCCATGGAGGGCAACGGGTAGTGATCTTTCAAAGATGCTCGGTTAAGATCTCTAAAGTCTACACAAAGTCTTATTTCACCATTTTTCTTCCTAACCAACACAAGGTTAGAAACCCATGAAGTGTGTTTAATAGGAAAGATGATACCCCCCTCAACTAGTTTGCTCAGCTCTTTAATCATTAAGGGCTCAAGATTAGGATTCAAGGGCCTTTGTTTCTGCCTTACTGGCTTAGCATTAGGTTCTAACTCAATTGTGTGCTGAGCAATATGGGGATCAAACCCCTTCAAATCTAAGTATTCCCAAGCAAACACATCATAAAATTGTCGGTATAGGGCAACAAAAGATTGTCTATCTTCATGTGAACAAATTTTGCTTATCTTAAGGAGTTTACCTTTGAAAATCTCCAGTTCTTCATAATGTTCTTTGATTTGCAAGCCAACTCTACCCTTTTTAAGTTGATCGTCAGTACTGAAAATTGACTCTAAGGTAACAAGACCTTTGGGCAACTTATTTGTCCTTAGCTGTATGACCTGATCATCATACTGTTGCTTAAATTTTGCTTGATTCACCATGTAGAACTGATCTTCTTTGAGCAAAAAGGAAAGAATCTGTTCATCACTGTCGAAAACCTACCAGTGAATGTTGTTATCAGGAATTGATGGCCTGAATACAACTTTCACATACTATTGTACCTTCTCTTTTCTAATGTCACTTGGAATATCAAACTGTGCCCCAATGGCTGCAAGCCTATCAGCATGTTTGTTTTGGTTCCTTGGAATAAATACTAAGTTAAAGGCATCAAATTCCTCAATCATATTCCACACTCTATTTCTATAAAACTTTAGTGTGTCATTTTTAGCAACATTCAGGCCTCTTATTTGATTGACAATTAACTCACTGTCCCCATAAACTTTCAAGTGGGTTATTCCTCTCTTCCTTGCCCACTCAAGACCTTGAACAAGGCCCTCATACTCAGTAGTGTTATTAGAGCACGCAAAAGCAAAATGGAAAGCAGAATAATACTTATCACCCTACGGAGATACAAGCATTGCACCTCCACCTACTCCATTCTTACTTCTGGAACCATCAAAGAACATCTCCCAAAGTCCACTTTGTTGTTGCAACAACTGATCTGAATCCTTTTCAAGGTTTGGAATCTTTGCATCAGGCTCAAGCATGACATAGTTACCCATGCCAGCATCTTGAATAAGGTCTTTAGGACTATCCAACACGTTTTCAACTGCCCATTCATGCAACAACACATCAGGAATAGCTTCAGCTTGAAGTTCTTGAGTGGCAACCAGCTCATTGTCAGTAAAACCGACACAATTTGTGTCTGCAGCAATAGGAACAGCCTTGATGGGACTTGGATTATACGGCTCAATATGATATTTAGCCAACCTTTCAGATTTTATGGTAACCTTAGTTCCATATCTTGTTCTAAACAACATATGTGACCAATCAGCTGACACATAGCCACCTATCTTGGTTGTAAAGTCTCTTGAGAGGCACAAGGAAAAGAAAGGTGGGAGATCTATGACACATGTCTTGAGGAATTGAAAAATTGGGACAAGCATAAAGGGTAAGACTCAAATCTTTAATAATGCCTAATGTATTAACAGAGGTACCGTCCAATTGGATTACTCCTTTCTCTAAAGGCTGATACTTTAATCCAAGCTTGTCAACAATCTGCTTTGGCATTATAGAGCTACTAGCTCCACTGTCTACCATACAGTTATGAACTAATTTATCACCTATGATTACTGACACGTAAAAAGGAGGTGGTTTAACTCCCTTTCCTGTCTCTTTGTCGGGTTGCTTATCATTTCCTCGAGTATTATTTGTTAACACGGTTCTAACTTGACCTATTGGAGACTCAGATTCATCAGACATTTTCAAACTTGACAAGGTTGACTATAACATATCCTTTTGACCTAGGATAGCTAATGAGCCCCACATAGACATTGTAACATTCATTTTTTTCATGCTATCAAGAATATTATAGGGTACAGTTGGGTTTACTTTATAATGTACCTTTATGCCAGTGTGATCAGCTTGCAAGTGTGGCTGCTCTTTGACTGGGAGTTGCTGATTTCTTTGCCAAAGAGGAGTCACCTGAGATGTAGATGATTTTGTGGTTGTTGCCTTTCCTTTGTCGGTTGCTTGATCAAGATCGAAAGCTCTTTTCTTTGCCCTGGTGTTAGCTGCAACTGGAGAATTATCTACATTTAGTCCACAAAATTCCTCACCTTGCCAGTTAAGTAGGGTAGAATCATTGATAAGTTGATCTTGGTGTTGTGGAGACGCATCATTGAATGTATTATGTTGCGAACTTGAGGCATTTTGTACCATAAGTGCCTAATTGATAAGTCCATTTAAGCAAGTGGCTTGATTATGAGGCTGGTTACAAGGGTAACACCACTCATAATCTGCTGCTATGTTTTTTTGAATAGGAACAAGGTCTTGGACTACACTAACAGGTGCTGGAGCATAAGCCTGAAAAGGTCTTGTGTTCACATTCTGCCTTGAGCCCTGGTAGTTGCCTTGATAAGCTTGTCTATTACCTTGATATGCTTGTTGCTGACCTAAATGTTGTTGTTGATAAGGCCTACTATAGGATTGCTACTTTTCCAAGCTCACAAGCTTATTACCAAAAGTCTGCAATAGACTTTTGATTTCCTACAGCGCATTTGGAGAACTTGAAATAGTAGCTTCTTGTGTTGCAGCAGCTGGAAGAAGTGGCAAAGGTGCAAAAGGTGGTATCTGCAAAGGGATATTTGCATGAATCTCTGGAAATATAGGCATTGGTGGCCTAAGAGCAAGTTTACCAACTTGTATTAGGTCGTTTTCAGCTCTGATTGCTATTTCAAATGCGTCTGGTAGAGAAACACCCCCCATTGATTGTATCATAACAGCAATATCACTGTTAAGAGCTCTCAAGAAATACAAAAATGCATATTCTGGAGGTGGTCTCACCGTTGCAAGGATTCTATCCCAGGTTCTTTGAAATCTGAAATTAAAGTCATTCATTTGCTCTTGTGGAGCCCTCTTAATCGTAGTCAATTGTTCTAACAAAGACAAATTATCAGACCTATCCTAAAATTGTTTGTGCAACTTGTCTCCAAATTCATCCCAACTTGCAATTGAGCCAACTGCTAGGCCCCTGTACCATTGCACAACTCTTCCTTTCAGTGAAGCAGCTAATAATCTCACAGCAACATCCTCTTGAGTTATGTGATGGACTCCGCATAATGAAGCCACATCTCGCATGTGTTCAATTGGGGTAGTTTGATCCTCTCCTGTGAAAGTTGACACTCTTCAAGGCTGCCATTGGAATGTCATTGTGTTGTGCCAAATTCAAGGGGCTCCCTCCATTAAAAGCAACAAAGGGTTGATTCCTTGGAGCGGCCATTGGAGGTGGCTGAGGTGGATTTACTGGCACTCTAGATGAAACCAAAGACGAGACAACAATGTGAGATCCCACAGAGGGAGGAGTGGATTTAATTCTTCTAGAATAGATAATTGTTGTTCCTGGCCTTTCTGTTGCTCTTCCTTATCTTCTTGGTGGTGACAGCTGCAAATACTCGAAAGGAACTAAGCTGCTCCTTGTCTGAAATCTTCTTATAAACTGTAGAAGGTGTTGATTCTGAAGTTCTTTCTCTCTACGGAGTCGCCAAGTATGCACAAATGACTTATGTAAAGTCTGGAACTCGTTGGTTGCATACTAAACAAACAACATAATGTGGAACTAGTCCCACTGGGCGTGCCAGAAACTGTTGTCACCTAGAAATTGCACCCTATGCAAAGTTATAAAAACTGAGCTTTCTAGAGAAACATGGGCTCATTCCAAGGCTGTGGATCACCTGAAGCTGAAATAAACCTCCGGACAAGGTCGACTTCCTTGTTGGGTAATCACCTAAACTATTGATTTTTTAAGGAAAAGGAAGAAGGAGAATACTTTAAAATTAAAACTAAACCCTATGGTGATACACCAAATTGATAAGAACAATAAGATACTTTAATTACACTTTAATACTGATGATGAACATAAGATTACACATCAAATCTTGTACAAGCTATGCATCAATATGTCACAAACAGGTTTGATTCACACACTTTTTCAAGATAGGAAAAGATTCTTCATAGACTTGAATCCATATGTGATTATGTAAACACAGTTTGTGATTTATACAATGATACTTTTGCAAAGGAAGTCATGAAAATGAAGGATAAAGTCATGAAGGAATAAAAGAAATTCACAAAATAACTTGATTATGAACCTGAAATGCACAACACTTTGCAAGAACAAGATGGAAATTTGAACATCAATAGTTACCAAGGCAAACTTTATATATCATGCTCTGAAATGAGTTACAAAGCATAGCCTCTCTTCTGCAAAGAACTCTACAAGTTACAGGAAACAGAAAAGTACCAAGTCCGAACTCATTACAAAAAAGGCAAAAATGCCATATATACAAAAGATATCGGCCCCTTAGGGCTTACAAAAATATTCGACTTTTTGGAAAAAACATCTCCCTTAGATCTTTTAATGGAGTTAATGTTGTGTTAGATTGCTTCCCTGCTGTCCATGTCGGTGAAGAGTCGCTCCCAGGAATGGTCTTCTTCATCTTTTGTAGCTACCGCATTCACTTCCTGGTCTCATGTTTGCTTTCTAACCTCCCTGTTGAGCGCTTTGAATGCTCTTGAGCTTCGAACAAATACACGTTGCTTTTCATTTTGTTGATCTTCTTCCTCCTGATCAGACTGCCACGGCTTGCTTTTAGCTTTCTCTGATTGGTCGAGCATAATCCACGTAGATTCTTCGAGCAGTCAAAAGCTCCTCCTATAGCATCGCATGTTGGTGAGACACTAATCATCTCCCCAATGTGATTAAATCCTCCTGCAACCATCGGCATAACATGCGATAGTCGGTGAGAGTTCATAGCGAGCCCAAAAGTCATACCAATATCGCCTCCTCCATCGCTAAGACCTCACCCCTCGGCAAGACCTTTTACCGAGCACATTCTTCTCTCCCCGATCTTCGTTCATTCCTTTGGATGAGACACTAAGCCGTTGGCGAGACATCACAACGAATTAACTTTCCTTGGGCGAGGCCCCCAGCTTTCGATGGGACATTACTTGGTCGCTGAGACCTCATGGCGATGGCTTCAACTCCTGGCGAGCGCACTTCATATCGGGGAGACCTCCTAATGGTCGTTGGGACATCTCATCGGTCTTCATTCCCTATACCGAAGCCACAACCCTTCGATGAGACTTCAATTGGTCGCCAGGACTTTATGCTAATATGAATCCCCCCGGTGAGACCCTTTGTTGTTGGCGAGACCTCTTGTCGGGCTCCTTTTTCCTTCGGCAATGAGTTTACCTTCTCTTTAGTCGGGGAGACATCGCTAGGTCGATGAGACCTTATACTAGGACCACCATCTCATATTGTTGTGCTACTCCGTCGGCAAGACACTTGGGTCGGCAAGACCTTACGCTGACCCCTTTATCCTTGGGCAAGACACGAAACATGTCGGGGAGACATCACCGGGTCAGGGAGACCTCTCCCCGACTTAGAATATTACACCGAAGGCTCCCTTTATCGGCAGGACCCACTGCATCGCTAAGACCTTATGGCGAAACCATCATATTACACTGACAACATTAATTTTGTCGAGCCCCTTTTGTTTCGGTGAGACCACAAGCAGTCGGTGTGACCACATGCCGAAGGCACCTTGCTTTGGCGAAAGCTCACTTCAGTCGGGAAGACTCTTCTTTATCGCCAAGACATTACATCAAGCTCCTCACTTTTGTCGAGCGCTCCTTACTTCGGCGAGACCTCACCCGATCGGTAAGACCTCCTACCGAAGCCGCCACACATACGCCAAAGGCGTCCTGCTTCGGTGAGACCTTCATACGCTTTCGGTGAGACTCTCACAAGTCGTCGGGACATCTCCCCGAAATGACTTTATTTCCCCAATGCGACCATTTCCTCCTTTCGGCAAGACCACATCTCCATCGACTAGACCTCATGGCGATGATGCCTTCATTCAGTGAGAGCCCTTTTAGTCGGTGAGACATTTGGAAGGTCTTGGCGACTCTCTCCTTAGAGGATTTTCATGCCAAACTTGACCAAGGCAGGCTTTCCAACTGAGCTCCCTGTAACCTAGCATCAGATGTATGCTCTAACCCCTTATGCATATGTCGCATTTGGCCTTCTCAAACATCTAAAACATAATTTATTCTGCCTGATTGAGCCCGTAGGTGAAAATTAGGCAACAGGCCCAACAAATTAGATTTAGGTTTAAAATGGGATTTTTGTGTTGTTAGTCTCTCCAAAAATGGTGGTTTTGAACTTGTGATGTTTGGACAGTTCTTACCTTGTTTAGGTGGCTTTATTGTATTATCGATGGTCTCCATTACTGACTCTTCATCTATAAGCTCTATGATATGAGGAGATGATGGTTCAAAAATCATCCTTCCTGAATGAAGGTGGACATCAATTACCTCAACCCCATAGGTTGGGTATTGGATGGTCTCATTAGTATAAGCCCATTGAATAGGCTTGTTGTTAGGGTTTGGTGCAGGTTGAGTCAACATCTAAGGTTCTCTAGGTTGCACTAGGGATACAATGGATGGATTTGGCATTATAGCGGGTTGTTGTGGCTGCAGGTAACTAAAATTTTGATTTTACCATTGTTAGTTCCCATGCCACTATGGTGGCCATTTGTTTTGTAGGGGTTGTCACTGAGAATTGTAGTTTTAGGATTGATATGGTTGTGGCGGCCATATCCCCTGATGTGGATCTCAATTAGGTGATTGGGCCATTGGCCATGATTGATTTTACATGTTATTCCAAGGCTAATTATTCCAATTGGAGAAGTTTGTATTACCCCCAACAAAGGACATGTTATAAGACAAGGGATCTTGAGACATACCCTATCTTTTTTGCCATGGATTTTGCTGGGAAATGTAGAATACTTGGCATTCCTTGTCCTCCAAGGTTTAAATTTTAGGTCTCCCTTGCTTCTCCTTGAAAATGTTGGCTATATTTTTTCATTTACAGTTTACCCTCTTCTAGTGGCAATATGGAAAATATTCAGTAAGGAAAGCCTCTGCTTCCTCTTATTTATTTTTGATGTGCAATCTATCCAATTGGGTAGCTAGGTGACTGATTACGTCTTCCTTCATGTTGGACATAAGATTGTTGAGTTCTACTCTAGAGACATCATTGGATGTTTTTATGGAAGAGAATGTTCTATCAACCCTAGCCTTCTTCATAGATGACCTTGAATTGTTTATACATACATGGAAAATTTCCTCAAAGGTAATTAAGAAATATCCCCTAATCTTATAAGGTTTAAAGCACCCATGCAATCTTCATTTACTCCTCACAGAAAGACTAGCTTTAATGACTCCGCAAAGAGCCTATTCTGGTGTGATCTCTTCAAACAAAATTGAAACCTTTTCACATAATCCTCAAGTGGTTCATCTTCCTTTTGTGACATCATCTCTCTTCTTGTATATTCCTTAGTAATAATCCTAATATTTTTACAAGAATTTTTCTTTCATTGTCTCTTAATTGGGTACTTTATTTCTTCCTAACCTCATAAACCATCACAAAGTAGCATCTTTCAATGTAGCTAGAAAGATTTTTAATTCGTGAGAATTTGTGGTATAATCATAGCTTCTGCATAAAACATCAAATTCAAACAAAAATGTGCATGGATCTCTGGTAACCATTCCATAGAAAATTGGCAAGGCCAAGGGGGTATATTATTGAGAGTAGTGGCCTATTCTTGGTTTATGATTGGAGACTTGAATATAGCATGTTTTGTTTGATTTCCCACTACTTCCTCTACCATATTGTGAAGATGTCTTATAGGAGTTCCCCCTAAGTTTGGAGTAGGTACCGGTGTGAGGGGTGGTTCTATATTATCGATTTCCTCAATTGGTTCTTCGCTTGTGCCAATATCTTCAAATGCTTCATGGGTCAAGAGGGGAGAAATCTTCACAAAGAATATCTCTACCTCCACATACAATAGTATCTTGAGCTTTAAATGGCTTCTCTTGCACATTGTTAGTGAATATTTTTTGGTTCATTTGTAAATGTCTATTGGTCCTAATGCTTGTAGATGAAAACTTCCTAATTTATGAAAGCAATGAAATTTTTTTTAAACATAATTAGGAATTCTAAACTTAGCACCATCCCCAACAACAGTACCAAAAATGTAGAGCTTCCTCTAATGTCTAATTAAATAATGTAGATAATCATACATACAACTTAATAGACCTAAGGGTCCCTAAATTAAGTAGTTCATTGTTCAAAAGGGGGCTTCAACAAATTTTCAACCATTGAATCATGAATTTGAGATGATGTTGACACTATATATGCAGTTAAGAATCCTAGACTTATTGAATTGATTGAGTACAGGGATTGAACAAAAGTAAACTCATCTAAAAGTTCCTTAACTAAAATTAACTCCTAATTAAATAGCATGGTACTAAGCAAGTGCTAATTACTATAACTTCTTGGGTACTTATCATTCATGGATTGTAACTAGTGACTCGCTATGTTACAGTGTAACCTAATTCAAATAATTAATTTAGTAACACTGAATAGAAATGTAAATAAGAGACTTCAATTCAGAAATGACAACATAACAATTAATGTAATGTAAGTTGGAAACTATACTTTAGAGAATACAATTTAGAATCTAACTAACCATCTAAGATGACATGGATGATGCAGTACCTCAAGTGGCCATTGCTTGAGTTGTTGCATTCCACAATACCTCCTTTCAATGACTAACTCGGGAAATAATGCAACAAAAATATTCTTCTTTATTTTAATCTAACATGTACAAAATTTAGAACAAAATAAAATCAATCTAATATTCAATCTAGTTTCATGCAAAAATATAGCTATGCTCTCTCATAAGAGTATCCCAATATATAGGGTTTGTGAGAATCCTTTGATTCAAAAACTATAAATAGATTATTAGCAATGGTCAGCTCTTCCAAGAAAATAGGAAGAGGACTAGGTCTTTTACTTAACATAAATATAAATTTAGGTGGAAGTAGAAGTAAAACAATAACAATAATCAATACAAACAATATAACAATAGTGTGTTTAATAGGGTAATATTCATTATTGTGTGATAAATATGTTAGTATCAAAGTAAAACAATAAAAACACACAAATGAAACTTTAAACTGAAGAAAAGCAAATAATTTGAATTCAAAGGAAACAAATGAAGCTTCTTCAGAGCCGTTCCATTTTCCTCTATCTCCAGGGATTTGTTTGAAGCTGCTGGTCTTAGATTGTGTAAGCAAGGCTTCTTCGAATGGCAACCTGTAGAACGAGTATGTAAAGAAAAGTGCTTCTATCCTATATGCTGGTGGAGTGAGAATACTGATATGGATATGCACAGGGGCTGTGGATTGTGGATGCTATGATATGAGGTGAATAGGCCATGATATGGAATGATTCTATGCTATGCTATGATACTGGAATGCTGTGAATACTAGAAGGCTATGCTATTGCAATTTGGCTATAGTTTTCCTGTATGAAAGCTTCTCTGTGATTGCAAAGACCCGACAGTCCTTTTTATAGCTTTTTGCAGGCAAGAGCCTGGCTGGCAAGGATCAATGGCTGTGAGATTGTCTGGTAGATTTGAATGGTGAGAGATGGAGAGGTTGAGAGGCAGATGGAGAATGTTGGGAGGTTGGAGAGAAGAATGGATCCTTGTCTTCAACCCACGGGAACAAGCTTGCACAGGAACAGAGAAATTAATTTTTCTGTTTTGGAAGTTTGTTTCACAGTTGTTGAAGATAATCCCAATTAATTAAATAAATAAATAAATTTATTTAATTTTGTGTGAGTTTTGAGGAAATTAAATATTTTTGAAATATTTAATTTTAGAACTATAGAAGACTCAATTAAATATTTAGAATATTTAATTGTGCATGAACTTTCAAGTGGCCATTGCTTGAGCTATTGCATTCCACAATATCTCCTTTCAATGACTAACTCGGGAAATAATGCAACAAAAATATTCTTCTTTATTTTAATCTAACATGTACAAAATTTAGAACAAAATATAATCAATCTAATATTTAATCTAGTTTCATGCAAAAATATAGCTATGCTCTCTCATAAGAGTATCCCCATATATAGGGTTTGTGAGAGTCCTTTGATTCAAAAACTATAAATAGACTATTAGCAATGGTCAGCTCTTCCAAGAAAATAGGAAGAGGACTAGGTCTTTTACTTAACATAAATATAAATTTAGGTGGAACTAGAAGTGATAGAATCCAATAAGGATTCTACAATAATCAATACGAATGATATAACAAAAGTGTGTTTAATAGGGCAATATTCATTATAACTGCTATCCCTTCTTAGAATAGACTTCTTCCTCCACGGTTTATTAAAACATGGAGTGACACATGGATATCCGTGTTCACATCCTAAAACCAACAACTACATCTTATTTTGGAAATATGTGTGTATTGTAGTTGGTTAATTCTTCTAGTTGTGTTGAACTGTCATCCTCCTATCATGGGTTGAGAATTCGTTTACTGCAAGTTGATAGGTTCCTCACTACAAGGGTTAGTTTTATTCCTTAAGGCATTTTTCATTAATAGAAACTATGATTAATCATAAAATTCTACTAAATATCATAGACATTCAAAGTTCACACACTCATTCATTAATATAATATATCATCCTCAAATGCTTTGAAATTATTTGAATTATATGAAAAAGGTTTGAAATTATCTTTTTAATTTTAGTAGAAATGAGGAAAAAACATGAAACTAAATCCAGGAACTAGACATTCCTAGGGCTCATCACATGTAATGAATAGTGTTCTATCTTCAGACGTTCATCATTGGCATAGAAGCGTTTTCTTTCTAGGGGGATTCATATTCTCTTTTTCTCTCTCCTATTAGGGGGACATTTATTATACTTGTGTGATAGAAAAATTCCCTAGGGGGTCACATGGAGTCCTCCTTCTATCCTTCTTTCACTAGTGCACTAATTTTATTTTCTCTTTTGGAGAAGAGTTTTTTCCAATGTGGTTTTCTCTTTTTCTCTGATTATGAGAGATTCATTTGTTTGTACATGGGTACCTCATTAGGCCTTATAGCTAGGACCCATCCATGCATCGATCATTGCATTCTTCATTAGGTTTTTTGTTTCTCCCTAAGTTGATCTTAAGGCGGGTATTACAGTAATAGGCTAATTATCTAATTAATTAATTAATAATTATTTATTTGGCTCCCCTTTTATATTATTGCACTTAATCTAAACTTAGGATTGTTTTTTATCATTAGTGTGTAGGGGGAAATTGGGAAAGATGCGATAAGATCTATGAATTGAATTAAAACTAATATAACTCAAAACAAAAATCTAGATTCATGCCCATTACTTACTAAATGAGACTATGAAGAACAAATTCAAATGATGCAATCAAAAGAGACAAACACAAAATGAATTCAATAAATGTAGCGTTACCATCCTGTGTTGGAGTGTGTTCACGAAGATGTTGGGTTGTTTGTATCAATGCGAAGCTTCCATTGTGCATGCAAAAGCTTGAAGAATATGTGTGTGTTGATTGAATATGTGTGTAAAGCTTTGTCAAAGTGTTGATTAAGATTCCTGCATTAATTTGTCGTGCAAATGATATTAATTCTCTGATAATTTCTTAGAAGAAATATGGTTGTTATATAAAATTTGTGTTTCGAAACGAATGCTCGAGATCACGTAGTAGAATATCTTGATCAACGCTTTGGAAATCGT
Source organism: Sequoia sempervirens (assembly GCA_007258455.2). Lineage (NCBI taxonomy): Eukaryota > Viridiplantae > Streptophyta > Pinopsida > Cupressales > Cupressaceae > Sequoia > Sequoia sempervirens. Next base: position 1,198,512,620 of record VDFB02271358.1, on the reverse strand, counting down.
TGAGAGGATTTAGATGGGAATAATTAGTGCAAATTGATTACGTAATCAGTGTAATTGAAAAAATAAATTTGAGTGTTCAGTGGGATTGAGGAAATAGATTGAATAATCTGTGGAATTGAAGAATAGATTGATTTGTTAGGAAATAGATGAATTAGTCAGAGAATAGATGGATCAGTCAACCAATCAGATCGAGCAATCGGGGGATCGTAATTTGCTCAATCATGAAAGTGGGTGAGGATAATTAATTAATTAATTTTCTACAACATAACTTAAGTGCAAAAGTAAGTAATGATCAAAATAATGTTCATTTACAACATGAGAATTTTGTTAGAAAACATTAATTTGGAATCATAAAAGTTATAGCATGTGCTAAAACTTATTATATTGAACCCATCATTTGTAGAGTTATTTAAAAAATATAGGCTCTAATAAAAAAACCATGATGTTATAGACTATTAGAGGGATTGTATGAAGTGATAAACAAACAAATACAATTGTAAATGCCTTAATCTAAAACAAAATACTAAACTACATTTGTTTCTTGGTATTTTCTACCTACAAGAAGAGTCCTTTCATACTTTTCATTTCCTTTATCGACCATAAATCTCCCATAGATTGTGGCTAAAATCCTTTCATTGACCATAGGTTATGCTTTTCAAATTTTTTAACAAATCAAACTCCACTACTAAGTCAACTTTAATAAATATTTCTCATTATAATAAAAAACCCCATAATTTTTTGTGTGACCGAGTATAGGATCCTAACCCTCTAGAGTATCTTGCGAAAAAGAGTTATCTAATTCATGTTTGCACTCAAATGGAAAAATTGATGTCTCCTTGCGTCATATGGATTCCAAGCATTTATGAACTAATTCCTTATTGTATTATTGCTAGAACTCCTTGGGGATCCATATAATGCAATTTTCCATAGTTTTATATAAGACCACCCCAAATGGCCTGAGGTTGAGTAAAATATTGATGAATAGGATAAAATTTCAATATAATATATGTCATACAATTTATAGTACTAAATGTTAAAAAGGCGTAGGACAACTGAGAGGGGGGGTGAATTAGTTGTCACCAAATTCAAACACAAAACCTCAACACTTATCAATTTCACAACCACACTATTTTGTTATTAAGTATGAACATGGAATGCAGATAACAAAAAGAAAAATCAACACAATGAACACCAGATTTTACATGGAAAAGCCAATAAAGAAAAATTGTGGTGGGATTAACTCACAATATAAAGTGATAGAAAAACCGAATATAAAGGCTCATTGCCTGAATAAAAAGGCTCACTACCTAAAAAAAGGACTCACTGTCCAACAGGGAGGCTCACTGCCTACAAAAGGATTACAAAATAAAAATTGGCTTCATAGCCAAAATGAACTGATGAGAGTGCACCTAACAAGTGTTGATACAATTCCAGTGATGTTCAATAGACTGACTTAACATAATTCATCATTTTCTCACTTCTTCACATTCACATCAATATCATTCCTCGCTCTCACTTTTTTCTTCTCCTCATCACAATCTTCAAAACTGTCCAACATATATACTTGATCCATCTACAAGCATCAATTAGGTCGGCCTAATTAGATGCAATCCTTGTTTATCAAAAATACCAACTATCAGCCTCAAGTATTTACAAAATATTTCCAACCAATAAATCAAAATGTGTAGCATATTCTATTATGTCAGCATAGACCTAAGATAGGTCACACATATATCTGCATAACAAAAATTGATTCACCATATCACAATTATTCATGAAGTTGGCCAAAAATAGACTTAATTGCAAGAAGTAATCAACAAAATAGTGCCAATACACCATAAGAGCACTAGAGCATGAGAGATTCTGAACATACATGCTTTCAACACCCATAAATTATTTTCCAAAACCACAAGCAACAACTATCAACTGTGGAGGATTGTGGACCAAAATACCGGAGGGTGTAGCTTGTATACCAATTCAGATACCAGACCAAAATACCGGATCAAGCACTGACTTAGAGTTGCAATCACAACCCGTATAACATGGTGACATCAATGACAACACAAAACTATAGAGATATTCATTCTTCTTCATTCTTCAAACAATCTCCCCCTTTGTCATTAATGGAAACATGTGCCAAAATTTACAAAACACAACATTCTCTCCTCCTATCACTGTAGTTGTTCTTCACATGACTCTCTCCCCCTTTGAAATGAATGGAAAAGGGCGACCAAAGTAGTATGTAAAAGTTTGTATAGGGAAACATTGTATATACAAAGAAATTCCAACACTCCATTTCAAACAGTCAAGTGAAAATGACGGTTTTTACATTAAATATTTTCTTTTACCTTTCTCTTATGAATAGAAGAATCCTTTTCCAAGCAAGCACAGTTGAATTCATTCTTGCACTCATACCATCCAATAAAGACAACCACGTAAAGGAGGATGTCTGATTAGAAGACAAACACTATTGTTCACAATTTTCTGTATTAGAGAGAATTCTAGAGAGATGATCCAACCAGACCTCAACAACTTCCTTAACCAACCAGAAGGTTTTAACCATATATTCTCTTTGCCTCTAAGTATTCAGCAACTCCACCTACAATTCACCAACTCTTATTCTCTGCTTTCCATCCTTGTCTTTGAAGAAATCAAAATTATTTCCAATACTATTCATCTCAGATTCAATGGCTTCAATTCTACTTCTAAAATTGTCAACAACTGTCGATCACCAGAGATAATACCTATAGATTTCAGATATTTATTTGATGCATTATTTTGTCTCATTAATATGTTCAGATAACACTTGTTTTTCTTTGACACATCTTCTCGCAATCATAACATTAAACTTATGACCTTCGGGTCCTTCCAACAATGTTCTCTCTTCAATAATTTCTACTAGATTATCTAGCAAAGAATCTGATACATCTGAAACTAAAATACCCCTATTGAGAAAATAATCAACCAGTACATCATCAATTTTAAGTTTCTCAATCAGAGAGCATGCATTCCACATTTCACCAATCTTCTTCATTTCACCCTTGTCTAGCATCATTTGTATATCCTCTGGATCAAATGAGTCAAATCCAGATAGAAATTCTTCTTCATTTTTCTTTTCTTCCGAGACATTTGTTACAATAGTTTTCCTCTTTTTAGGTTCTGGAGGGGACTCACCAATGATAGCTTCCAACTCTTTCTTAGCGGAGGATGAAGCCACTTCAAACTGACTAGGTATTGTCATACCGGAGCACAAATTTGTATTTATGGATGTGAAATATGCTTTACAAACACTTACATTGTCTACCAATGATTCCAAGTATCTATAAACTTTTTTTCCAACAGGAATATCGAATTCCCACTCAACATTTTCTCTTCCTGGTAGCAAGTTCAAAAAGTAAAAATTCAAACAAATGAACAAAGATCCAAATCGAAAGGGATAACCCTCAACCAATGAAATTTGAGCATTCTTAGTTAGGTTTTCAAGTAATAGGCTACACAAATCAAATTGCTTCTTTTCCTTAACCATCATATGTGCAAGATATACAACAATAGCTGAAGTCGAACCTTCACAATTTATGAAATAGATTTTATAAGAAATGTCATATGCAACATGCTTTATAGTGGAATTTGCAAGAGTGTTTATCAATAGAGCTCGAGGGTCTTTATCAATGTCAGTAAGTTCCTCCACATCTTTGTATTTCACAGTTTTCATCCCAAGGAGATCCCCAACACTGCATAACCCAGTAATCGCTTTGATTGCTTCTTCAAGATCAGGTAGGGTTTGTCCAACATAATATTGTCATTCTTCAATCGTCTTAATAAGAACAAGATGAATTATTTATTTGCAAACCAGGGAAATTCTCCCCATAAATCCATACCTAGGGTTTTTATGCTCTGTAACTCATTTTTCTTTAGTCCTAGTTCTATTTCCTTCATCTTTCTATGATCAAATTATTCCAATTCAACTCCTTTTAACTTCAGTGGAATGTTGCCACTCGATCCTCTATCCATTTTCGTGCTTATCTTTTCTTGAATCCATTATTGCTTAGTTGAAACTTCTACCTTTTCCCTTCTTCCCCTTTGTAAACTGGGAAATAATTCCTGAGTATCTGTAATAATTCTTTCAAATTACTTTAAAATTGCTTCAGATCACTTCAAGATCACTCCAAGATTCCTTTCAAACTCTTCAGGTGATCAAAAGATTTACAAAATTTACCTTATACACCATCGTTTTTCCTTAATTCGCATTAAATGCGGTAGGATACAAAAAGCTGCTAAAAACATTCTTCACAACACATAAAACTCTAATTCACTCCACAAAACAACATGCCTGCATATTTTCTTTTGGTTTCTGTTACAAAACCTTTGCCCCACCATTCCTTACATGATATTCGTGTGTTAAGGTATGACACACCAATCATCTAGAGGGTTTGTACAATTTTTTGTTAAAGCTCCCCCTAAGACCATGCAAGATCTAGTTCCCGGAGGAATTGTTCATACCAGATGAGGGCACAGACACATCAATAGTTTTAGGTTCTTCTTCTTTATTCTTCCATATCTTATTCATCTCTTCTTTGTCAATTTTATTTACCGGTTCATTTTTCTCTACCAGAGCATACTGCTTTCCCTTCTTAATTTTGCAAACCTTTGAGATATGTCCAAGTTTGTTACAATTATAGTAGACAACACTTTTCTTATTAGTCTGACCTCCATTGCTTCTCGATCTACATTGATTTTCTTTGTGTCCAAATTTGTTATAGGTGTAGCAGTAGCCATTGAAAAATAGATTCATTCTTCCTTCATTAAACCTATTCATCATCACTTGACTGATCATTCTTCCTTGAGATTTGCATTCAGTGGCTTTATGTCCAAATTTCTTGCATGAGAAACATTGTCCAGAGAAAGAACTAGTAAACTGATTCATCCTACTCCTGCATTATGTTGCCTTGTGACCAAATCTGTTGCATGAAAAAAATACACCATTGAAGGATGGATACCTTTGTGCATTAGGTTGTCTCACTGGCGGTCTCCTTGCAAAATTTCTTGAATTTATTTTTTGCTTCCCTTTGTCTTGAGTCTTTTTATTGTCCTTTGAACTTTCACCTGATTCATTTCCCAAGCCACCTTTGTCTTTACTTGGTTTCTGTCCTGCAAGCAGTTCTTCAAGCTTGTTGGAGCTAGATCTGAAATTGCTCTCACAAATTTTTTCCTTCTCTTGTTCTACTTTCAAGTTTACTACCTCTTTTTCAAGTCTAGAGCATTCATCAGACTTGTTCTACACCATTGTATTCAGACATTCTTCAATTCTCTTCTTTTCTTCTACAAGCACTTTCAATCCAATTATCTCTTGTTTCTGTTGTTCACTCACTTCTCTATGTCTTTCCTTGAATTTCTTTAATTGTTCTTTCAGTTTTTTGATACATTCATTAGCCTCATCTAGATTTTCTTTCAAGTCTCTATTTTCATTTTTTGCCTTATCAAGATCTTCAAGTGCAGTCTGGAGTTCTTCTTTATCATCCATTTGATCAACCTTTAGGATCTTGCTCAAGCAGTTAAGATCTATACCAAGGAACCAAAGCTCTGATACCAATTGTTAAAAAGGTGCAGGACAATTGAGAGGGGGGGTGAATCAATTGTCACCAAATTCAAACACAAAACCTCAACACTTATCAATTTCACAACCGCACTATTTTGTTATTAAGTATGAACATGGAATGTAGATAACAGAAAGAAAAATCAACACAATGAACACCAGATTTTACGTGGAAAACCCAATAAGGAAAAACTGCGGTGAGGATTAACTCACAATATAAAGTGATAGAAAAACCGAATACAAAGGCTCACTGCCCGAATACAAAATCTCACTACCTTAAAAAAGGACTCACTGTCCAACAAGGAGGATCACTTCCTACAAAAGGATTATAAAACCAAAATTGGCTTCACAACCAAAATGAACTGATGAGAGTGCACCTAACAAGTGTTGATACAATTCCAGTGATGTTCAATAGACTGACTTGACACACTTCATCATTTTCTCACTTCTTCACATTCGCATCAATATCATTCCTCGCTCTCACTTTTTTCTTCTGCTCATCACAATCTTCAAAATTGTCCAACATATATACTCAATCCATCCGCAAGCATCAATTAGGTTGGCCTAATTAGATGCAATCCTTGTTTATCAAAAATACCAACTATCAGCCTCAAGTGTTTACAAAATATTTCCAACCAATAAATAAAAATGTATAGCATATTTCATCATGTCGGCATAGACCTAAGATAGGTCGCACATATATCCGCATCACAAAAATTGATTCACCATATCAAAATTATTCATGAAGTCGGCCAGAAATAGACTTAATTGCAAGAAGTAATCAATAGAATAGTGTCGACACACCATACGAGCACTGAAGCACAAGAGATTCTGAACATACATTCTTTCAACACCCATAAAATATTTCGCAAAACCGCAAACAACAACTATCAACCGTGGAGGATTGTAGACCAAAATACCAGAGGGTGTAGCTTGTATACCGGTTCAGATACCAAACCAAAATACCGGATCAAGCACTGACTTAGACTTGCAATCACAACCTGTATAACATGGTGACATCAATGACAACACAAAATTGTAGAGATATCCATTATTCTTCATTCTTCCAACACTAAAACCCACATGAAGTAGACACTTGTCAACTGTATGTCTCCATGTCTTCCATGTTTGACTCACCGATATGCTCCATGTTTACTATTTACCAACTATTCTCCAAATTCGATATGTTTTCCTTCTTAAAGTGTAGCTCTAGTTATATATTATAGAATAGAAAAGTTAAGTGCTACTACAACATATGATTTGATGGGAAGTTATATTCATTAACTTTTTTTCATGTAGAGCCTTAATATTAAAGTAAATATGATCATTATAGATTACTATATCTAGTGTGTCAGGCTACAACTTACTCAAAAAATCAAGGTATTATTTTTTTGCACCTCTAAAAGAAACATTAATGTTATTCTCTTTGGGATTCAAATTAAAGTTGATGCTACTTTTTATTTTTCAAGAATCTCCAACATTGAAAGAGATCCCTGTTGTGATCATGTCTTCTAAAAATGTTCTAGCTTAGATTGAGAAGTAAGAGCCACAAAAGAAATTACTTTGAGAAAAATAAGGACATAATAATTTAGGGATTGTAGAGAAGGGGGATTCACTACTCATGAGTCTCTTTATTCTCAAGAGAATCCCAAGGGGCGAACTGCCCTAAACTGCCTCAGATTGAAAAGGTGAGAGTTCCTGAATCAGAAAGAGCATGTCACATATATTTTTTGGATAAACCGATGAGCTCTTAGCCAAAGGATGACAACGTGGAATAAGAACAAAAGAATGACGTGCTAGAGTCCAAGAGGAACGCTAGTGTCTCATACAAACCAAAACCGAATATTATCACAGTAAACAACAAAGCGACTACTAACAATCTAATTACTAAGAACTCCCAAAATACGGGAAAGTAACAGAATATGATAGAGTTGAAATAAGATAGAGTAAACTAAGTAGAATGTAAATGATGTAGTGAGAAAATGAGAGATAGAAAGTACTCACAATGACCCAAGTAATGAAGCCTCTAGCAAGGAAATATCTTCAATACCTACATACATAAGATCGAGAGAAAATGTTGGGGTTGTATAGGGGTTTGCCTTAGTCAAACCCCCATTTTGGTGTTCCCACCTCCACAAACAACTATATAGATAGAGAAAGTGAACAAAGTAAGCAAATATGGAGTGATAAAAGCAATCCCCGCTCGAGGAGGAGAACCCATATCACGAGATAGAGATACAATTGATAGGAGATGTGAGAAATCCCAAGATGCTCAAAGGTACAAGGAAAGCAAGATATATATCACCTACAAGGATTAAGGAAGCCAAGGAGGGAGACAAATATAGTTGCAAGAGCCAAGAGTGTTGCAAAGAGTGTTGTAAGAACGTGAGAGTGCTTGAAGCTATTGTAACAAGAAATAGATCCATGCAAGCAAGAGAGTAAAGAGGGAAAAGAGAGAAGCCAAGAAGCTAGAGAGAAGCTAGAAGCAAAAATGAATTGGAAAGATAGCATTTAAAGGGAGAAGAGGAAGGAAAAGAAGCTTCCTAAGTTGTTACAAGGTGTCCTAAGCCATTACCACTGACAAAAGGAGTTGACAAGTGGTAAACATGCTTGGAAACGACCGTTTGAATGTTGAAATGTCACCGGATGCTAGCGCGAAACACAGACGTTTGCGCAACACGCTAGTGTCTAGACACATCATGCTACAAAATAATGAGCACGAGAAAAGCACAAGGTCTGGTGCAAAGCTGACGCGCGAAGGTAGCTGCTGGAAAGGGATTCTCAGCATCCTGAGAGGGGAAAAAGGCTAATGCAAGGGCTAAAATGAGCCTACACAAGTGCTAAGGGAGCAGACACTAAAGTGGATACAAGAATGTATGTGAAATTGCAAGGGGTGAAATTTTATAACATTACATTTTTCCCCCACTTTAGCAGGCATATGAATCTACACTAATATGCATAAATAACATAAATAACATCATGATACCAAAAGGATAGTGTAGAGAAAGCAGACAACCCTTTGAACCAAGGAAGCATGCCCTCAGGCTGAAGTCCTACAAAACAAACACATTATACAAGAAATACTTGCATAAGACAACAATGTTAGAACATTAAAATCCATTACATCATGGGGTTAGAACATAAAAGCATAGACACACAAGCACACACAAAATTAAAGGATTTGAGTCAACAAAGTGAAAGAGAACTCGATGTAAAGGGTTGCATCAATACTATGTATCATCCCCAAATTAAGAAATAACACATACAAGAATTCTTAAACGGAGAGAAGAATGTAAGGATTGATTGCTTCAAGAGAAGAATGCACCCAAAATTCAGGGAAGCAACCAATGTTGAAAAGAGAAAGAGGTATATTCAAGATGAAGAAGATGCAAGCCTTTGATTCGGTATATACAATTTGAGAAGGGAAGAGAGAAGAGAATTTAAGAGAGGAATGAAAATTCCAAGATAGATGGATCCACAGGTGCTCAGTCCTATGGAGAGTTGAAAAAAATGCGACATAGATCCGCAGACCTGCGAAAGGTGAACAAAAGGCTCTGTAGATCCTCGAAGCTACAAAGTTGAACAAAGAGATCCCATAGGATGTAAGCACTTCACAAGTCCTCAGACTTGCAAAGGAGGTGCCCCAAGTTATCGGTCTTGAGGGAAGCCTGATGTGAGAGGCTCCATAGAGTCTGATTGGTCCTCACAGGTGCTCAGTCCTGCAAGGTTGATTGAAAAGTAGCCTCACAGGCACACCTACAAAGAAACATGTTAGGCAAGCTTGAATGGATCTAGTCTACCCCCAAGCTAGACATAGAGATATGAAACATGTCAATTCAGGCTGCCCCCAAGCTAGATGCCAATGATTCATTTGAAGGAAAATATTTCAAAGGGGGTCCCTCAGGAACCCATTCAAAAGAAAAAGGGGTCCACTCAAGGGACACTTTATTTGAAAGACATATACAAGAGAGGGGGTTCTTAAAAAGGACACAAATCTCTAGAACAAGTTATTACTACCCCTAACATATAGGGGAGCATAACTAAGCAAGATAATTAGAACATACAGGATAGAGGTAGACCTCGATATCACTTTTCATTTGAAGAAGAGGCAAGTGCATCAACAATTAAATGAGTGATGGCACATGAATCAAGAAGTTGTATTTTATCCTTCAAGGCCTTACATTCACTAGTGGAATGGCCAGACACTCGATGGTATGCACATAAAGAATGTTTTGCTTTATCATGCTTATGAAATTCTTGTGTAGGAGGAAGAGTAATGAAGTGGGCTTTGAGAAGCCTCAACAAAATACACTCTTGCTCAGAAAAATAATGAGTAGGAAGCAACCCTTTCTCTTGTGGAGAAAGAATCGACTGCTCACAAGAAGAAGACATGAAGATAGAAGACAATGGAGGATGAATCAACCCAAGAGAACGAGCTTGAGCAAAATTCATGTCATTCAACCATGGCTTCCGTTTAGATTGTTCATTTGAACAACCAAGCCCCATATTACGCTTACAAGGTAGACATTCTATAGGGACATGAATACCTTGTTTTTTACACCCACAACCTTTACGCCCATAGCCATACTTAGAGGCAAGTCTAAAACCAGGGCCATAATGTGCTTGCAAATCTTGAGAAGGAGGGGGATCTTCATAGAGAGCATTATTCCAACAATGGGGATTATACTCCTCTACGAGATCACCATCAAACTTCTTGATAGGACTGCCATCATTGGCTTCTTTAACAGAAGTGTGGTCATCTTCCTCCGAAGGAGGAGGATCGACATTAAGGACATTACAACTATTGCTCACATTATCCCATGATACAAAAGAATAATCATCTTTGATAGCAAGTTTGGATGATGTTATCGGAAGGTTTAAGTGGACTGGGACGACTTTATATTCCCCAATGAAGGAATTTGTAGAGTCTAAGGAACCCCAATCATCACTGAGACATGCATTCTTTTGAGAAGTAGAAAGAGTAGACTTAAGATTTCTTGCTTCAAAATGATCTTCTTTAAGGACATCTATCTCAAGAGAATCCTTTATAATAGGTACTACTAGAGTAGATGTCAACACATGAGAAGACATTGAATGGATAAGAGTAGGCACAACCTAAGCCTGACTAGTAGTTGCCATCTCACATAAGTGCATAGCCTCAGAGTCAACCCTGACTGTGTATACTTGATTATTGCAAATATACTTAATAGATTTATACAAGGTAGATAGCACTGCACCCATAGCATGAATCCATGATCTACTAAGAAGAAGGTTATATGGTAATTTTTCTAACATAACATATACAAGGGTGGGTATGGTAACAATTCCCAACCTCAAAGGCAAGACTATCGTGCCTAGGGCTTGTTGATCGACATTATCAAAGCCATGAATGAAAATAGAAGAAGCATTGAGAGAAGATGAATCAATGTTAATCATAGGCAATAGATCAATGCTACACACATTGAATGTTGAACCGGCGTCAATGAGAGTACTTCTAATGCCAATTTTATTAATGTTAACTATGATCATTAGAGGGTTTGCTTGCTCCTGTACTTCTGGAGGTGAGAGTTCTTGTGGATAGAATGTAATTGTTATCTACTGAAATTGCACCCTTATCAAGTTGCAGAACTTGATACCTCAGAGAAACATGGGAACTTTTCCAGGTTGTGGGTCACCTAAAAATGGAAAAGAACCTCTGGAGAAGGCCGGCTTCCTTTGTGTTATCACCTAACTACCGATCTTTGTAAGGAAAAGGGAGAAGGAATGTATGAAAATGAAAACTAAACCCTATGGTGATACACCAGAATATTACTTAGACTTGGAAAACTCAAGTTTCATACACTTGTACACAATGACTGGAAAACAACTTGCACAACCTGTTTCTGTGTGTTTTGCATAAGTGTTTAATAAAAAGGCCTTATTGCTTGAGCTTCTAGGAGGAAAAGACTTCACAGCTAAAAGCAACTTGCAATTTTGACACAGATTATAACCTGCAAACATCACACTTCTCTGCAAAAAGGTACTAAAGCCATGAGACAAAATTAAGGGAAACGAATGCTATCTCACAATAACTTAATCAATCATGTGAAAATACACAATATTTTAGTAACAAGAAGACAAAAATACTCCATTCAGTGATGCCCAAGGTCTGTACTATATTCCATGTCTAAGTGAGTTACAAAACTTTGCAAAATTTTGCCAAAGGATCCAAAAGTCACTAAGTGCAGAAAAATGCCAATCCAGAACTGCCTTACAAAGAGGTAAAAAATCCATATATACAAAAGTCCCAGCCCCTAGGGCTTACAAAAATATCAACCTCCAGAAAGATCCACCCCTAGATCTTTTAATGAAGTTAATGTTGCATCAAACGTGTATCCTTGTTGTCCATGTCGGTGAAGGGTCGCTCCAGGAATGGCCTCCTTGATCTTTTGCAACAATCGGATTAACTTTATGGCCCCCGTGTCCACCCTCGAACTTCCACCAGAGCTGCTTTGAATGTTTCTGAGTGCTATCATAAATGTCGATCCTCCCCTGCCAGTCGACATCCCAGTTGTCCTTGCGGTCTCATCCTTTCTATTCTTCTCCTGTTCTAGACCCTTCCGCAAGTTGACCTCTTCTGGAAACATCATTAGACTTTCCCATTAGATCTCCACACCATTGCTTCCCTGAGCTTCTCCATCGCTTTTGATCTCAGAGCAGATCCATGTTGCTTACATTCTGTTGATCTTCTTCTCAGGGGTAGTCAATCAGTCAAATGGACAATGGTTCGCCTTTAGTTCTCTTTGATTGGGCGAACACACTCCACATAAGATTCTCGGGCGGTCATAGGTCCTTCAAACAAAATCGCATGTCGGTGAGACACTAATCGTGTCTCCCCGATGTGATTATGCCCTTCAGCAATTATCGACATAGTTCACAACCGTCGGCAAGAGCTCATAGCGATGACAAAAGTCAAATCGACATCACTAAAACCATTGGCAAGATTATCGCTTTTGGCCAGACATCATAGCGATCCCTCAGGAGTCATACCGATATTGTCATTCATCGCCCAGACATTCGCATTCGGCAAGAGTTCTCGCCGAAGTCTGCAATAGACCCATCGCTATCGGCAAGACAAACATCAGTCGGCAGGAGGTCATAGCGAACACTAAGAGTTCTACCAATATCCTTTTCCATGGGCAAGTTGATCGCTATCGGCAAGACTCCCCTCAGTCAACGAGAGAATATACCAAAGGCATAACCTTTGGTGAGACAAACAAGCATCAGCGAGACATCTCGCCGAGCTCAAAACATTTCGGCGAGCTCACCCCACTTGTGCACAACAGTCGGCAAGATACCATCGGGTTGGGGAGACTTCTCCCCAAACTCAAAACATTACATTGAAGGCACCCTTCTATCGGCAGGACTTCCTCATTCAGCCAGACCTCATGCCGAAGGAAAACTCTCTCGGCGAGACCACCAGCTTTCAGCGAGACATTATGCCGAACCCTCCATCCTTCGTCGATGCTAACTCCCTTCGGCAAGACACCATCGGGTCGGCAAGACCTCATACCGAGCGCCAAACATTACACCAAGACCTTCGTTTCGGTGAGACATCACAGCGAGAGCACCAACTTTCGCCGAGACCTCCATCTTTCGGCAGGACCTCTCCCCGATTCTGGTCGTTTCGGCAAGACCACCACGGGTCGGCAAGACTTCACGCCGAAGCCTTCATCTCTCGGTGAGCTCGAACCATTTCAGCGAGACATTACACAGACCCCTTCCATTCCTCCCGAGCTCGAACCTTCTTTCAGTGAGACTCCCATTGGTTGGCAAGACGTCACGCCGAACCCACAACCTTTCGGCGAGACCTCACTCTATCGCCGAGACATCTCCCTAAGCTCAACATTACACTGAGAGTTCCATTCTTTCGGTGAGACTCTGGTTGATCGACAGGACCTCATAGCAATGACAAACCACTCTCCCCGACGCCGGCCTGGTGAACAATTGTCGGCGGGACATCCCAAGCGAAGAGAGACATAAAACTTTACAGCGACCGAGATGTCTGGCCGACCGATATATTTCAAATGAATAGAACCAGTGCTAGTTGACAAGACAACAAGAGGGTCTTGACGACTTTCTTCCTCAGGAGTTTCATGCCAAATCTGACTGAGGCAGGCTTTCCAATAGACTTCCTTGTGAAATAGCATCAGAAGAAGACCTTCCTAATGAAAACTGAACACCTGCACGCTGAGCTCAACCCTTATGGGAGCCACATTTAATCCACATGCCGAAATTAAAACATAATTTCCCCTAATTGAGCCCGTAGGTGAAAATTGGGTAACAGTAATATTCGGCGAATCTGCATGAATATGAGTTATCATTAACATCTGTCGCCCTAGCAGAAGAAGGCAAGAGGATCTTTTGCAAGGATTCCTGAAGCATACCTTGATAAACTGGAGCAGATTGAAGCAATTCCAACAGTGAGATCTTAGTTGAAGTAACATGAAGTTGCTCAACAAGATCATAATCACTAGGTGCTTTAATTGTAGGTTTAGGTGTTGAAGGAAGACTTGGTTGAGAAGGTGGTAAAGAAGTAGGTTGATCAACATTTTATTTATTACTTCTAGTATTATAAGTATGGGCTACCGCTCTATAAGAGGGAGCCTTACAAAGATCGAGACAGTCACTATCAAATGGAACACCATTAATAGAACAAATACTTTTAGGAGGACTAGTTGGATTTAGGTAAATAACCAGTCTTTTAGGCCTTTGAGGGGTAGAAGGGACATAGATTACATTTACAGAATCATCACAACTAGTGAAATAATTATTTGAAGACATATTCTCAAGATCGATTTAGGGAGGATCAAATGTGGAAGGAGATTCATGATTTGCTAATCCATCATCTCTAGAGGAGATTGCATTGGAAGAGAGAAGAGATTCATCATTCACTAATGCATCTTCCCTAGAAGAGAGTGCATTGGAATGAAGAGAAAATGAGATATAGAAATTGCTCACAATGACCCAAGTAATGAAGCCTCCAACAAGGAAATATCTTCAATACCTGTGTACATAAGATCAAGAGAAAATGTTGGGGTTATATAAGGGTTTGCCTTAGTCAAACCCTCGTTTTGGTGTTCGCACCTCCACGAACAACCAGATAGATAGAGAAAGTGAACAAAGTAAGAAAATATGGATTGATAAAAGCAATCCCCGCTCAAAGATGAGTACCCATATCATGAGATAGAGATGTAATTGATAGAGGATGTGAGAAATCCCAAGATTCTCAAAGGTACAAGGTAAGCAAGATAGATATCACCTGCAAGGCTTGAGGAAGCCAAGGAGAGAGACAAAGATAGTTGCAAGAGCCAAGAGTGTTGCAAAGAGTGTTGTAAGAACGTGAGAGTGCTTGAAGCTATTGTAACAAGCAAGAGAGTAAAGATGGAAAAGAGAGAAGCACAAATGAATTGGAAAGATAACATTTAAAGGGAGAAGAGGAAGGAAAAGAAGCTTCCTGAACCATTACAAGGCGTCTCGAGCCATTACCACCAACAAAAGGAGTTGAAAAGTGGCAAACATGCTCATAAATGGTTGTTTGAATGTTCAAATGTCATAGGACGCTAGCACGACACACAAATTTTTGTACAATGTGCTAGTGTCCAGACACATCACGCTTCAAAACAACGAGCACGAGAAAAGCACAAGGTCTAGCGCAAAGCTGACGTGCGAAGGTAGCTGTTGGAAAGGGATCCTTAGATCCTGAGAGGGGAAAAGGGCTAATGCAAGGGCTAAAATGAGCCTACACAAGTGCTAAGGGAGTGGACACTAAAGTTTCAATACAATAATGTATGTGAAATTGCAAGGGGTACAATTTTACAACATTACAGGGATAAAAATTAATAGAAAGTTGAGAGAAATATATGCATCAAGCACTCATATTTGAGGAAAACATAAAAGTTACTTTATCAACATTTTTTATCATGGTTATTGACACCGCTTCAAGGGAAAATTCTTATTTATTTAGCCATATTTAGGGTCATTCATCTTGGAAATGGTTCAACAAGTGTGACCTTTAAGTAAAACACACATGCGATATTTGTACTTGTGAAGTTGTAAAGACATAAGCAAGTCTTTGCTCTATAAAAGATAACCAACAAAGAACCACAACACACACCAAGTTCAACGTTTACCATTCATGCAATAATCCAAAAATTTGGAAATGCACAAATAAAAAATAAGTTTAAAATATTTCATTAAGAGAAGCAAAGATGTGAGTGTTTAGTATTTCGGTGTGAAAGTTTTTAGAAGCAACTCTCCCACACAAAGCACTATGTCCAAATATCTACATATGAACAAATAAAAAGAGCAAAAAAAATTCACTGTCATAAGGGAGGTAGAGACATTAGTTATGGAGAAGACAAAGGGTACGAGTGTTGGATATGGCTGACTAATATTGTATGCACATGCATGTATATTATATATTGCAAAGACACCGGAGAAAAAAAAACACATTGTTGATATTTCTCGTAAATCAAAGTGTATTCTTTAAATTGATATCTATGGAATAGTCTACTACAACTATTTTGTATTTTTCTCTACATTACTCATTGTATTTATACACAGTTTTGGCGGGGATATATAGTAGAATGCATAAATGAATTTTCTAGCTGCAAAAAAATGCATTAAAAACAAATCAAACCATATTTGATATTTGATATGAGCTATCAAATTTATGCCCGCAATGAAATCTTAAGATGCTCACAAGTGAATTGATAGAACATTTGATATGATGGTATGCTTGCAAACAAATTTTTCATTTAATGACAACTTAACAATTATTTTTAATATAAGATAATTTATTGACTGAAACCTCACACTAAATATAACCTATCTACTAAAATTTGAACACCAAAAACCATATTAAAACAAGTGACACATGGCATCGAGTTCCTGTCAATGACTGTGTAGCATGTTTGTTCATAGTAGGCAGTGGATAAAAAACTAGTAGTTAATTATTAGAGCAAGCTTGT
This sequence comes from Sequoia sempervirens, assembly GCA_007258455.2. Taxonomy (NCBI): domain Eukaryota; kingdom Viridiplantae; phylum Streptophyta; class Pinopsida; order Cupressales; family Cupressaceae; genus Sequoia; species Sequoia sempervirens. Next base: position 1,198,496,015 of record VDFB02271358.1, on the reverse strand, counting down.
GTATCGTAGTATACAATTAATGCAAGTAGATCTGATGAAGCTGGTCAAAGGTTACAACAATGGTTGTTAAGATTTTCTATAATATCATGGGAGTTATTTTACCAACGGTAGATGCAATACTTTCATTGAATTGCTTCCCAATCAAGTAAAACATATGAGAGCTTTAGTTTGTTCTAATGAAGATGATGCTTGACATGGGTTAGACTGCAGATTGCCTCCCTTGTCTTTCTTATGCGTTTGAACTACATGTCTGAGAGAACTTTGAAAAGCCACAACCAAGTCATCTATACTGAAAACAACAGTGTTTAAAGAATAGATGGAAAGTGGTGACTAATTATTAAACTACATACTTCACTTTACTTAAGCCACCTAAATGCATTCACAACATAGGCTTGGTATATTCAAACGAATAAATACTAGCAATCACCATGCAATGCCAAAGTTTTAAAAAATGCTTAAACAAAAAATAGGTAATTCACCTTCAAAAGTTCAATGTATTGACGACAACATTCTTGATGACAACAATAAAATATGAATAAATGAAACTGCAACATGACTGAACATGATTGCTCCACCTTACCACTAAGTTGCACCAAGTTTCAGAATATATTATATATTAATTACACAAATCGGATACAATGGCCCAATTTGACATATGTGTGCACAAAAATTGTGGTTTTCTTGTCAAAGTCCCATTTGAAGTGTAACATTGTGAAAACAGTGAAATGTAGAATGCTCACCTAAAAAATTAAAGCGACCTTTACTTAAAAGAGTAAAAACTTGCAAGTTTTGTAAAGAAGGGGTTGTAGGTTTCCAATTCCTTACAACAAGATCCATGACAGGAGACTTGTTAAATTTTATATGCAAACACTGAATAGAAGTTTAGATGGAATTTTTATTTTGTGCTTGTCTTGGGAATTTCTTCTCTCCCTACTTTTTAGTTCACAAATTAGAGAAAGAGAGAGAGAGAGAGATAAAGAGAAGAAAAATATTAGGTGATAGAATCTTCAACCATGTGGAAATAAATTATTTTAATATAAAAAATAAAAAAAATATAGAGAAAGAATGCTATCTTTAGTCAAATGACAAGAAAACCACAAGCTCACTACCTTTTTTGTCCATGGCTAGAATTACACATCCTATAGACTAGCAACTCCTTTTTCTGGGAGATTATTCAAATATTTGATATATGTTGTTAATGAAACATTTATAGGATCACTTTTATTATTTATGTTAAAATTTGAAGCAATATAACACAATATGTAATCATGCTTATTCTAATTTATCATATGCAGATTTGTTTGCAATCTTCTAAAATCATAAGAAGCAGAGACGTGCTAGGATGTTACAAATAGCCATTAATTATGGAAAATTCACTATTGCATTTCCAAAAAACCAGCAATACACTTCCACTAGGTCACTTGCCTAAACCACATACATTGCATTCACCAAAAAAGAACTATTGCTTAACCTTAGTGCAAGGGCGTAAGCTGTCACTCAAAATTTTAAGTAGACCCCTCCCTAGATGTTTGTGATTTGAGCAGGCAAGATTTCACATACCATTAATTAATTTCTCTTTTTTTTAAATTTTGAGCTGGTTAGGCTCATCAAAGAAAAACACACATCATTAAAGGCTCTCATAGAGATGCTGCAACAATTTGGGATCCCTAATGGGCTTATGCAAAGGTCACAAGTGTAGTCCCATTGAGCCAGGGAACACTCCAAATTGTAGGAGTTGTCACCCCTTCTATGCAAACAAAAAAGGACCAAGAGATTCACCTCCACCTATGTTGGAGGATCTCTGATGCAAGGGTAACACTACAGTTAGGAAGTTCACAATCGACACAAGGTTTACAACTCCCCTCACAATGCAAATACTCACCTAACAAGTCCCTGCCAAGAAGTAATCCAGGTAAACCCATGAAACCAAACTCTCCTAGTTCTTATATTCAATCAAGAAATCAAAGCAAGAATACTAGAGAGTATCTTTGAGTATATGTTGATTTCGGGAAAGTGGTGCTCAAGTGATTATCTTCTAGTTATTGTTGTTTCATAAGTATTGTTCTAGTGCACCTTCCAAGGAATTTATTTTTATAAAACCTTGATGTCTCTGTAAAATACCTTACTGAAATTGAGCAGGTTAAAGCCATTACAGTTCTCCAACTGAAAATCATTTGATGTCACAAACAAACTTAAGTGAATTTAACATGTTCTCTTGTAAAATGTCTTAATAAATTTGAACAAGTAAACCCATTGTAGTTATCTAACTGAAAATCAAATCAATATCACAAATGTAATTGGGCACATGTTAATAGGTTGGCTCCTACACGCTTGGAAAATAAGAAAGTGAATAAGATGTTTAATTCATTCAACACTTTTTAGGTTTCCCCCTATAAGTTGGCTAAAATTCAAACTATAAATGAATTCAGTTAGCGAATGGGAAGCAAGAACATGCCTCAAAGCCCTTTTTGTGTTTATTACTTGAAATTTTGAAATGTTCTTGTCTCTTACACACTCATTTCTTTAATTGTTTTCCAAAATGAGTTCACTAGTAGACTACAAAAACCACAAAATACATTCAAAAGACAAAATAGGCATTGTAAAAGAAGGATAATAAGAAAAATTTAATATTTTTCCAAAATTAAAATGGTATTCAAGGTACAATGCCATAGCATGAGGCCATATATTCAGAAAGCTACCAGGAAAAACATCTTCATAAATACTGGCCTGACAAGCCCACGTGAATATCCTATCTACAACTAACTTTTTTAACCTAAAATTTAGGATTTATGGGAATTCTCATAATAATACAATTTTGTTGGAAATGTTATTTTCCTTGGGAAAACCAATGGACCAAATACCATATACAACCAAAAAATTTGCCTAAAAGCTTCGCCCGTACCACCACTTTTCAATGTTCATCTCTTTTCTTGTGTTCTCTAGGGTTTGAGAACGTTCCAAAAAATCTTATTTTAATACATAGCACCCTTTACTCCTGTGAAGAATGGCAATCAACTATGGAAGAAATTCCTAAAAAAAAAATTCTGCTATACAATACTGACTGAGCTACATTTGTTACCCTTCAAATTCGCAACAAATACATTGCTCTTGCTTACATAAAGGACTTATTACAACATGCTTTCAAATACTTGAATTTTACATGTCAAACAAGTGGCCATACAAAGAAATAATAATCTAGTGTCTACAAAAGGAAGCATGCTGTGAAAGATGTCACATGCCACACATTCTACAAAAACATATCTTCAAAATTGCCTACATGTCTTTGGAAACCTCCATTTTATTTAGTTTCTTATTGAAACATATTAAGAATAAATAAATATAGCATTCGATGAGTTAGGAGATCGAACCTCCACCTCCTCCATTGTGTCGCAACATGATTGCAAGCGTAAGAAATAAGATTTGAAGTTTGTCTTGGCCTCCTGCACATCTGTAGCAATGACAAGGATGAAAAAACATACAATCAAATGTTAAACAAAGGAGAATCAACACACAAAAAACACAACGCTTCCAACAAAGTCCCCTCGATTGTCATGGTATTTAGTGCATTAACTATGCATTCAGTGCTTTAGTACCCACCAACCCACGAGCAAAGCTCGCACAATTTGCATTTAATGACTAAATATTAGCCAAAATCTATATCTATCATCCCATTTTGTAATTTACTTTGAAAAATGAATAATAGAACTACTCCAACCAATAGAAAAATGAATAAATAATAATTTTTAAACATAAAAAATATATCATTAAATTCAAACTATAGAAATACAAGAAAAATATATCTAAATTATAGAATTTGATTGCAATGAATGGTTGCAATACTAACCTCCTATCGGCAGGAAGTTAAAAAAAAATCCAAAATATTTTTAGAGCTTATAAAAATTTATACCTACAAAATATGGATTCAGTTCGAAATCTATTACCTTTACACATGTACGGTCGGCCAAGAGCAGACCGGCAATTTCCAGGGCGGCTTCCGATGAAGGCAGAGTAGTCGTAAAAACTTGACCGTGGTGTTTTGGCGCCAAAATACTAAATATGGAGGGAAGATATAATTTGGGGTGGGATCGAAGGAAAATTTCGAGATGCAATGGGGGGAGGAGCAGAAGGGCTGTTGAATGTACAACCCAATTCATCGATTGAAGTAGAGTATGGAAAATCTTTCGGCACCCACCACGACCTCACTTTGCTCGAGGTCGACGATGCCATGTTCAACGAAATTTTGGATAACAGGTGCCGTTATTTTTGTTTACCAAGCTTTCCCTCTATAATTCTTATGTTTTCTGTTAACCAGCAGCAATATGAATTGCTCGTGTCTTGGCAGGGTGACTATTCGAGGAAGCCCTAATGATGAAGCTCTTCTCTGCACTTCCTCAAAAACTTATGCCATCAAATTTGTTTCCACTACAAACTCTGTTTTCTTGCTTCCCCCTCACAGCTTTCTGGCTGAAGAGGGTAACCCACTTAATGAGCCTGAAAAGGCCATTGCCACTGCCATTAAACTAGCTCCTGGTCACATGGAACTCATCCATGTCGCGCCTAAGCTTGAGAATCTCAGATCCCTTCTCAGACAGAGGCCTTATAAAGAAGAAAGTGAATCGGAAATGGGGAACTTGGAGGGCTTGTACAGGTGGGAGGATCTCCTAGAAAATGTTCAAGCAAGCGAAGAGGAATTGAGGGAAGGTTTGAAATCTCTTGCAGCGGTTGAAATTGATGGTTACTGGAGAATAGTGGATGAGGTATTCATGGGCTGTCTTCTGGATGTACTTATTCTCAATTCTGTGCAGCATGATTGGCCCCTCAATGCATTGAGAGATGAGGTTGTTCTTCCCGTGCTTGAGCAAGATGGGTATTCCAATAAACTTGCTCTGCATTGCTTGGAGACGTTTGGTAACAGAGTAGATTCCAATGATGGGTCTGCAGAAAATGGAGAGGGGATTAAAGTTTGGGCTCTGAATGAGAGGCTTGTCTGTTTGCACTATGCCAAACAGCTCCTGAATGCTGGGAGATGGAAGTTAGATGACTTCATGGAAGCTTGGATGCAGAATTTGCCTTCTGGCATGCAGGCCCAGATGGAGATGCTCAGGGGTGAAGCTCTGGTGGAGAGATTTGGTGCCGAGATGTGGGTTCATCCATTCAGTGTTTCATTTCTACCCACAACTCCTGCAGAGCGATTTGCTGCTCTTTTTAGAGAAAGACCAAGGTGGGAATGGCAAGATTTAGAGCCCTACATCCGGTACGTCATCCTCTCAATCTAATTCATTACAAGTTTCAAAAGTATGAGGGCAAATCAGGAATTTCTATATCTGGTTTTCTCTAGTTAGTTTGCAGTCTATTGCTTTACTAAGACCTCCAGGATCTAGCTGCCTGCTATATTTCACTTCTGTATTGTCTCTGTTTTAGGTCTTTGTAAATGAAAATGAAATGTTTGCAATTTCAGTAAATTGTATTGTCCTCATATTTTTATATGAATTGTGTTTGTTTTTCAATTGATATGTCTGATCATATTCAAGGATCTATCATCAGAAAGATGAGAATGTGATAATGAATCATTAACTGTGATCTGAAATATTGATTAAAAATAAACACAATTTAATCCAAAAACAATCTTTCTAATCAAGACAATTATCCATTTTATACAATTGATATGATAGGGATTTGAGGGTGCCTGGTCTTTCTGCTGAAGGTTTACTTATAAAGTATACAAGAAGAACACAACCAACTGCAGATGCGACTCCAGTATTCAGTGCAAGATAAGCTGTTTGAATATTTCAAGGCATTTGCCTAATGGTATGCTTCGCAGTCACTCTCTACATTTACCAAGCAAATGTAATAATGTCTGTAACCAGCAACCAATAATTATTTGGAGGCACTGAATTTCATAGTTGTGATTAATGGTCCAAGTGAAGTAAGGGAGGTGATCCCTCCTCTGAAAGTAGGTTTTGCAGATTGACTCTAAAATGTAATGGTTTTTAAAATGAAATTTTATATTATATTTTTAATTTTGTGATTATGTATTAATCTTTTGTTAGAGTAATAGTATATGGTTAATATTATGTGGTTTGGGCACATTTTAATTGTTAATGAATATTTATAATTATTTAATTTTTCGAAGAGATGAGTTTATAAGTTTATATTTAGTATTGTAAAATTATTTAAAAATAAAAAATTGTGTTAATATATCATTGTTAAATGTAATTATTATTAGTTTTATATGTATTTGATTTTGAACTTTACAATAATATTGAAGTAGGTGTTAGTGTAATAAAAAATATTATTTAATATTATTAATAGTTGACTTTTTATTTTTTCTAATTAATTTTTTAATTTATATATGGTTAGACAATTTCCATTCAAAGCATTTGCTCGACCAATCAAATTTCATTTCTAAGGTGAAGATATATAAGTTTATTATAATCTATAGTAGAAATGTAATTTAGGTGGAAATGAACATTTTGAAAATGAAATTTTTATTGTATTAATTCATGTTTGTGTTATTGGAGTTGATGTTTCTAGAGTTTCTCTTGATATATTCAGATCTTAAACTCTTGTGAGTTATAGAGGAGGTTGGAGGACAAAGAAGGTCAGAGAAGTTACTTCATCTTGAGCTAGCTTCTCACTCATAAATGATCAATTGCATGAGAAGCTTTACATTTTCAAATTATTTTCCCTTTGGATCAAGGACAATTATGTTGGCAATTGTTATCCAAAGTTTTGGTAATCAAGACAATAAGAGATTTTAGTGGCTAGGATAGTGAATATGACTCAAAGTCTTGGTAACCAAGACAATGAAGGAGGAATGATTTTAGTAATCAAGATATGAGAAGTTTCAATGGCTAGGATTGTAAGGGGCTTGAAGTGAACAGTGCGCTGGAGGAGCATTGGACCCAGTCCGAGTGTGGTGCAATAGAGTTGTACCCTTGGTGTTGCAAGTTTGGTGTGGTGTGTGCGTTGATGCGTGAGCAAGGCAAGTCGCAGTGATGGTGCGAGTTGGACACAAGGAGTCTATTGGACATTGCGTCTAGGACTCGTCCCGAAGGCATACCGAGTCGAGGAGCCATACGGCGAGCCATTGGGCACCTGCTAAGCCGTGAGGCGCAATCCAAGTCCGTAGTCCATTGGATATGGCTGGGTTGCATTGGAAGCTAGGCGCTTGGTGTTAGTGTTGCAAAAAGTGCTAAGGCGAGTTGGGACAACATGGTTCTAATGAGGAAGCCGAGTTACCTGGGGTAGCGTGGGCAGAGTGCAACATGGAGCATAAAGAAGTGCCGAGTCATGCTAAGTCATGGCGAGTTGTTGTAGGTTATGCAAGAGTGGTGCAACTCTATAAGGCGAGTTGGACTCGTCCAAGAGTTAGTCATGCTAGGAGCTTGCAAAGTAGTAAGTTCCTATGGGTTATTTGGCGTTTGAGTAAAGTCAGAAATGGGGGAGTCATCCCAAAGTACGTCATATTCCTACGGATGTCAAGGATTCACACAAATAGCTTGTATAGGGAGGTATGGTTGTTCGGAAGAAAGGGAACACCATAGGGATGCAACAGGGTTGCATCGAGAGTTCATGACAGGATACCAAATGGAAAGGGTGTTCCTGTGCTCTTCCTTCCAGGAGTGAAAAAGAAGTAGCTCTCGCCTCGAGTCCAATAGTGGCTTGGGTGTACATTATGGTTATAAGGGACGAGGAAGGATCTCGTTTAGCCCTAGCCATGATGAAAGGGGTTTGGTGGTGAACCCAACGTCTCGAACCTTTTGAAAGCAAGTAACAAGGCCAACATGAGATAGCTCTAAGGTGTGCTACTAAGGGAGCTAGATGTTGGAACTCGTCCCAAGTGACAGGGTAAAGAGAGGAACGCAAGGTTGGGTGAGCTACGGATCTGAGTCGGCAGGGTAAGTCTGGGATGGCCAAGTGTGTTCCAGCAGTGTCGAGCAAGTCTGGAACTTATGGGGGAGTTTCAGCAAGGCGATCTCATATAGGCCTGAGGACACAAGTAGCAGCAAGGCTAGTTCTCAGCATTGGGGTGCAAAGTTGAGGAGCCGCATCAGGTGTGCTCCCCACAAGAAGAGCTGGGACATGTCGTGCAGGGCACACATGGGCACCATGCATGTAATTGAGTGTCGGCATACTCTTGGGGAAGATCCCGTCCTCCTCAGTAGAAACAAGTGGGGAACTCAAGGGCCAAACTCATCCATATGGTGTACAACTAGAGCAAGGATGGATGCCATTGTGTTGTTGTTCACCCAGGAATGGGGTAGCAACGAAGGGTTACAAAATATCCAGATTGGTATCGTTGGTGCAGGATCTCAACAAGGGTTGCATGGTGCGACATGATACTATTGAAAGGTGGAACCAAGTAGGACTTGGGAAGCAGCTAAGTAGGTTTCAAGCGAGATCAAGGTGCACAGTCCTTGAAGTCATTGGACCGAGTGATCAAGGGATCTCGAGCTCAATGGTGCAAGTGGGAGCCAAGTCCCCAAAGAGCTAAAAGGGACTCATTATGAGTTTGGCGTTGGATCTGGAAGCGCTCAAGGAGCATGTCTGCGTGAAGGGTGAACTCAGAGTTCAAGGTGGACGGGTTTAGTAATCAGTTGTCTTATGGGAGGCACAAAGGATGAAGAACTCAGTGGAATCACCAAGTTTGTACAGTGTGTAGCAGTCGTTCAAGCAAGTGAACAAAGTGAGACATGGTTGGACCATGCAAAGCAAAGAGCTCGTCGCAACTCGTAGGTGTACTATTCTGCGGTGCATTTGTAGAAGTCGAGTTCCTCAGGAGTGGAGGACTCGCAAGCAAAAAGGCGTAATCTGAGAACAAGGGCTTGTTTGCATGGGAGTCGCGAGTAATGTTGAGCAGTGCCGCGCGAGGTTGACCTCTCAGGGAGAAAAGGTGCATTCAATCCATGCACTGGTCTAGCCCCATGACAAGGATGGTGAAGAAGGAATAGTTTTGGTAACCAAGACTGTGAAATTCTAGTAGCTAGGATAGTGAAAGAATGGTTTTGGTAACCAAGATTGTGAAATTTTGGCAGTTAGGATAATGAAGGAATGGTTTTGGTAACCAAGACAATGAAATTTTAGTAGCTGGGATAGTGAAGGAATGGTCTTGCTAAACAAGATAGTGAAAATTTGGTAGCTAGAATAATAAAAATTTGGTAACCAAGACAATGAAGGTGAAGGAATAGTATTGGTAACCAAGATGTTGAAGTTTTGCTAATCATGATGGTGAACTATTAAGAGTGTTATAATTTAGTAGGTAGTTGGATGGATTGTTGTGATTGTTCTAGCTTAGTTTTTAATATCCCTACCTTAATAAGAAATATGATGTAATTAGGGCAAGTGTGGAAGGAAAAGTTAGTTTTATTTACATCAAGTTAGTTTTGAATTAAATTTAATAATTTGTGGTTATTATCATGTGGTTTGGGTAGCTTTTAGTTATTCATGAGTATTTGATATCTATTGGTCGAAAGTAAATAGCTTTATAAGTCCATATTTGATTTTTTTTATAAATGAAGGTGGGAAAAGGGTCCCATGCCCAAAGAGTTTATAATAATAACATATAAACCAAAGTATGTAACAAAGTAACAACAAAAGGTTGCACCAACGTTGCACAATAAAGAGCAAAAACCAAACACTAAATACAAAACTCAAAAGAAGCGGCAACAACACCCTAGGTGGTCCTTAGGTTGTGGAGACTCATTAAAGCTTTCCATTCATCAATTAATAGGTTTAGATTTTATTTCCATGCATCCAAGTTCACCTCCTAGCTGTCCTTCTTTACTACCTTCACATTCTTCAACTTTTTTCTTTTTGGCTTTGTGCCTTTATTCTTCCATTTTTCTTTCTTCTTGCAAAATAACTATGGTAGTTGTCGAGCACTCCATCATTTCCTTGATGATTGGTAAAATCCAAACAACTGTATCCTCTTATTGTTTGATTCTTTTTTCCATCTTTTCTTGTTTTTCTTCAAGTTCCTATTTATTACTTGTTCTTTTCCCCTTCTCTCATTTAACCCTTGTTCTTTGAGCATGTTTATTTTCATTTTGTTGGTCACTATTTTCTTGCTTGTCCTTTTTCTTTTCTATACTTCTCGTTAGGTAGGGCTTTGAAGCGAAATTTGATTCAAGATCCAAAGAGGTCAAGTTAGTCTTCATACAATCCTCTTAGCCTAAGCTTTTGGTAGAGTTGGAGATGTACCTTGAAGGAAAAAAGGCCCCTAGACTATTGTAAGTAGGATTCGTGTCCTTTTCACTACCATTCCTTGACTCAAAAAGCACATCATGGATGCTAATGTCCTCAATTCTTTCCTTTTTTCTTTTTTTATTTTCAATTTCATGCAAGTTGATAGTTGCTAGCCACACATATCTTTTTTTTATGTTTTTCCTCAAAGATTATCCTTTTCATTTTTATTTTTATCAATTTCTCTTACCTAATCCATACCCTTGTTCTTTTTAGGCCTACCCCTCTTCTTCAGGATTCCTTGGGTATATTTGGAGTTTAGAGTACCTTCTTCCATATCTTCATCACAGGTTTTATTCATTGATGAGGAGGGCACCCTTATGGATTTTTTAATGTTCAACTTAGTCTCATTTGACACAATTTTAATATCTTATTAAGGACCCTTCCTATTATTTATAGGTTGATGTGGAGCATTATGTAGGCTTTGGTATGGGGTAGGTTTAGTATTTTCAACCCTTTCTTATGGGAGACCTTCATCTCTTTGGATAGTTTTTCCCTCACAAACCTAATTATATTCTAGTGGGTTACCTTTGAAATTCCTTCTTTCCCATCATCTCTAGTGTTCTCTAGCATTGGTTGGTTTATCATATGTGAGGGTTTTTATACAAGTTAAATTTGTATAATTAAAGAATTAGGCCTTGGTACACGTGATGCTTTACTTTGTTGAGGATTGAAGTTTCCTTGGAAGTCATAATATAAAAGGGAAGCTCATGAGTTTTTAGTTCCCGAGGTGTGGAAGAAGTAGGAAATGGTAAGTATGAACCACACCAAGCATTCCCTCCAAAGTAAAATACTTAATTTTAGTGAGCAATCTATTTGCCAAAATATTTTTGTCATGTAATGGTGAAATTTGAACTAAAAGAGAGTAAAAGCATAAAAAACAAGCACTCAATTCTAGCAACAAACATGTCCTATTAGAGCATAAATAGAAACACAAAACACAAACAATACAATAATAAAGCAATGATTGTACCTTCCATTGTTGTGTGATTAAAATTAATCAAATGAACCTCAATCCATTCCCCCAACCTTCCCCCAACCTTTACCAATTTTTAAAAATTATATCATTTTCTCATCTTTTAATCTTCACCTTCCATTATCCCAAGAACATATGTACTTTCCATTCCCATAGAAAAAAGATATTCCACTTGTAATTATCACATAAATCCTCACATTCTCACACATGTGGTAGATCTTCCGCTTATCATTGTCACACAAACCCCCACATTCTCTCACATGTGAGATTTTTTGCTTGTCATTATCACACAAATCCCCATATTCTCACACATGTAGGAGATCTACTTTTCATTGTTTCACAAATCCCTACATGTGTGAGATCTCCCATGTGTCATTTCCACACATTCCCACATTCTCTCACATGTGAGTCTTCCACTTGTCACTTTCACCCTCTTATCTTCTTCCACATGCATGAATACTCACCATCCATCTTAGATTTTAAACAAATCTCACATGGAAGGTTTCTCACATGTGTGAGACCTTCCATCTATCATTTCCACACACATTCCCACATTCTCTCACATATGTATCTTTCACTTGTCACTCTCACCCTCTTATCTTCTTCCACATGCATGAATCCTCACCATCCATCCTAGATCCTAAATAAATCTCACACCTCCATTCTCACACATTTGCAAGAGATTCCAGTTGCCACCCTCAATGCACAAATTCCTTCCATTTGTCACATTGAGAGCTTGCACAACCAATAATTTGATCTCCACCCTTGATCTCCCAAATAAATTCTTACCCTCCATCCTCATGGCTAGAGGTCTATTTAAGAAGCCTTCCCTAAAGTAAAATCACAAGCAAACCATTCATCTTAAGTATATGACATTTGAGCAACTTCCAAGAAAAAACTAACCTACATGCAATCATTCCATCCACCTTAGGAAGGAAAGGTTTCCTATAGGAAGATATAATAAATTGAAGATGAAGAAATTTGGACCTCGCAAGATTTTGAAGAACCATGAATCAGGGAATGCCTATGATGTTGAGTTGCTAAGTGGAATCAATATTGCACTTATCTTCAATATTGCTAACTTATCAGAGTATCATGATGGAAATATAGAAGACAAACAAGTAGAAGGGTAGTGGCATATCCTAACACAAATTTTAGAGAGGGAAGAAATTAAAGAGATCTTAGATAGTCGTTTGGGAAGAAGCACAATAAATAGGTAGTATGAAGAATACTTGGTCAAATGGAAGGAAGACTTGTTGAAGGTTTATCATGGTTATCCAAAGTATAGATTGAGTGTATTTTCTTCCTCAAACATTGGAGACATGACAAGGTCACTTCTTAAACTACCCTAGGTGTTTGATGCAGGAGCATCCAAATGTGTAAGAGCAATTTTGCATCACCCAAAAAAATGATTTATTTTATTTTCATTTTTGGTTTTGAAAATACCCATTAAACTTAATTCCTATTAAAAGTCGTCTACAATGCTCTTGCATCAAACACCTAGGGTAGTTTGAAAAGTGACCTTGTCCCATCTCTAATGTTTGAGGAAGACCAACATGGTCAACCTCTACTTTGGATAATCATGATAAATCTTCAACGATCTTCCTTTGCATTTGACCAAGTATTCTTCAAGCTACCTATTTCTTGTGCTCCTTCCCACATGACTATCCAAGATCTCTTCTATTTCTTCCATCTTTGAAATATGTGTTAGGATATGCTACTACCCTATAATGTCCCCATTTTAGCTATACGCCCTTCGGTGACTGATAGCCTATTTCTAGAAGCCCGTAGGCTCGTCAGAGGTAAAATTAGGGTTTCCTATTTTATAGAGGTTTTGATGCATTTCTAATGGCTTGTATGTTAGAGTTTTGGATGCATGTCCGGTGGGTTTTTTTTGGGTTTTCAGAGACCTTCACAATGATATAACATGCAAAGTGTGTTGAGCAACTTTTCAAAATTTACTATTTTTAATAAATTCTATTTCTGGTAGTGCCATCCTGGGCAGTAGCATCAACAGTCAGCTCAGTTTCCATTTCTGGCAGTGCAATTTGGAGCATATTTGGCTTTCAGCATTTTAAGGCTCATTTTGGGTAAAATGATTTATTCTAAGTCATTAATGTTATAATTTCTTATTGGCCCCCTTGGCCTAGTATTAATGACTTAAAGTTGTTTTAAAAGGTGGCCTTTGAGGGTGGACGCCTCATTGAGAGATTATTTAAATATTTCTAAAGTAAATATTTCTCCTCAAGTCTTGGATGCCTAGAAAGGTGAATATAATGTTTTAAAAATTAAAATATTTCAAAAGTGAAATGGGCGTCCCTTTTGGAGGAAGATGGAAAGCCAACAGTCACCTTCAATTCTATAAAATAAGGCCTTTGCTTTCTCATTTCTTATCTTTGGAAAATATTGTAAAGTTATGCTGCTGAATTGATTTCGGAACCTGGCTAAGGGGGAGCTTAGTATTTTACACCATTCTTCGGGCCTGAAATTATGGTTCCCTAGATGGTCAATTGGGAGTGTGCTTCATTTAGAAGTGTACATTGAGCTTCAACGTTGGTGAATTTGGTGATAATTTTCAGATTTGAGCTTGCTGGTTTTGTATTGCTGAAGATGTTTTTAATTGCAGCTCATAGAGGGAATTCAATTTCATTATGGGTATTTGATTATTCAATGTCTTTGCTCTTGGCGCCCCTAATTGTGCATTTGCAGATTTTATTATTGAAAGATTGATTTTTAAAGTAGGGTCAACTTCTTCCTAGGGTCGTACCTTGTACTTGGTGCTTTGGATTTCGTGCTAGGCCATTTTGGTGATATTTGTGCTTGGATAGTGGCTGCTTCTTGGTCGCCTAGTTTTGGAATTGATGTAATTTCAGTTTCATTAGATTTTGGAGGAGTTTGGTAAGAGTTTTGTGCATTCTTGGGTGTTGATTAGTTGCTGGTTTGATAAATTACAGTTGCTGGTTTTATATCAGATTTATATCAGAACAGTGTTGGGTTGGATTAGAGGTGATTTGAATGAGATTTGAGCATTATAGGGAGATCATGGTTGCTGGTTTGTATTTTAGTGAGTTGGTATTTTATTTCAGACTTAGTTCTTTCCTTGTGATGCAATATTTCTTGGGCAACTATGCTGCTAGTGCTCATGTGCAATCCATTTGAAGAAGGTAGAAGCTTTGGGGTGAAGACATGAGCAGTTAATTGATGGCTAATTGCTGGTAAGAAATCTCAGTTTGCTGGTTTATATCAGATTCATCAGTAAAACAGATTTTGGCTTGTTCCTCAGTAGTTGAAAAGATTTGAAGTTGAGAAATTATCTTTCATCATTTGGCATTGTTTATACAACAATAAAACTTTGTAATTTGCAAAACATTTGCATTGTAAGGCTGAGAATAGTAGTACTATTTCAGTCATTTATACTTTTGCATTTTCTTGTGTTTTAAATTCAAACATTGTAATGCCTAGATGGTTTATCGCCAGTGTGGAGGAAAATACATTTTGTAACTTCAATTCACACCCACTATTTAAGTGGCGAATCCCCACTGTTGAGTGGATGCCCGCCACAGCGGATGAATTAGTTTGTTTTGTAATTTCTTCCCCCCACTGTATTAGTGGAAGTGTGGAAAACTTTCATGGCTAGTTCACCGCCTAGCTCCATTCAATTGTAATTTCATTTTAGTTATTGCTTAGTTTTCTCCGCCATATGACAACACCTCTCCTTCCTTGGAATTGAGTGTGCATTCTTGGCGTTGAGATCTTTTAAATTTGGATTTCAATTTTGGAGCTAACACTAATTTATTTGGCGTAGTGTTGATTGTTTGTGAAATTCTTGGAAAAAATTGAAGGGGTATATTTCAGTGGTATAAGAGCAGAAGATCCTGTCATCCTGTGGATGAATGATTCATATTTAGGCAAATGAGTGACAAAGATCTCCAGTACTACATCGAAAGTCAGAACATATTCTAGTTCAGCTCCTTGTGGTATCCAGAAGTGGGCAGTTGGCATGGCGAATGAAGAAGAGATGAAGTTGGCAGAGACTCTTTACATGGCTAGAAAAAGACTTGCCAAAGAATTTCAGTCAAGGGAAAATAAAGAGAACATTCTTCATTTGTTAGAACATTGTTTGAGACAAGTGAAGCAATCACCTTTTGAGGAGATGCAGCTTGCGTTAGCACCTGTAGTAACCTTTCTGAATCAACCCTATTGGCTGAGACATCCAGATGAAGAAACCAAGTTGTTGATTTCTTCTTGTTTCATGGAGATAATAAGAATTGTAATTCCCAAGATGCCCTATGATGATGAAACCATTAAGATCATATTAAATATTATAGTGGAAAGTTTTCAAGACCTTGATGAAACTGATAGCAATCAGTACTCCAGAAGAGCTGCTATATTGAAGATCTTTTCAGAACTCAAAACAAGTATGTTGTTTGTTGAATTGGGTATGCAAGATCGAATATATTATTTAATCCATTACCTCTTCATTTCAACTTGGAGTGAACATGAGGAGGATGTAGTTGCAACAATGAGAAACATTTTAATTTTAACTATCAATGAGATGGATAACATTCCAAAATCCGTCCTAACTTTTCTGTCAAACATTCATGAACAAGGAAAGAACTCCTCTACTGTTGGTATGTTGATAAGAGATTTGTTCATTCAGTGTGAGAAAATTGAAGCCACACCTGAAGAAGACAGAGCAGATAAATGAGGTGGACAGTAATACAGAAGACATAAATCAAAAGATGTTTCTCAATTATTCTATGGCGGTTTCTCAAGAAGACCTCCTTGATATGCTTGTGACCACTAATGAAGAGATCAGTAATATACCTTTACATGAAGGGCTCATTGAAGACAAGAAGGATAAAGTCTTCAAATCAGCTAGTAATGATAATCCTTTACTTCATTCCAGTGAAGATGACATGAGTAGTTATGGATTAGAATCGGTTGATCATCAAACTAAGCCTTTGGAGAAATATTCTCATGAAGATATCAGTTTTGTTGAGTTGAGAGGCGTCTCATTCAAAGAGTCACCATTCCAACTGGAGTACAAAGAGCACTTACTTTTTGAACAAAGTAATCAGCCCTTCAGCATTTGGGATCTAGGTGTGAAGACACCTAATGTTGTTAAGGAACCTGTATGGGAAAAATTTCCCTTTAATCCCAATAAAGAACAAAATTCCGATTTCACTGCAAGCTGTGAGATGACCTTTGGAGAAGAAGTTGTTTTTGACAAGGTAGCTTGCATGAAAAAGTCCCATAATGACCATTTTAATTTGGTTGCAGCCACTAAAGAAAAGTTTTTTGCTGCTAAAAGTTTCAGGTCTGCAATCAATAATGACTCATTGATCAAGTTGGGAGCTTCTTTAACAAATATCAAGGAGATAATGAAGGGGAAATAGAGCTAGAAGACCACGAGGTCTTTGCTGATGAAGAGTTTTAAAAAGCTCTCAAATTCAAATCAGATTTTCCTCGTTATGTAGCTGATTGTAAACATAGGTCCAAAGAATTGGTAGGATTTGACCCTCTTCATGACCTTGAGCATTTTCTGTTGGTGGGTGGTGAAAGACAAGAATCTTGGAGCAGCAATGGGGGCAACATAGACAAGAAACAAAGTTCTGATTTTGAAATGCAGCTTATCAATAGTTCATCATCCTTGCACATTTGTGAGTGGAAAGGTCAATTCATGTTGTCCATTGAGGATGAGGTGCATGCCTTATTCAGATTTGACCGCTCACATAGTCCGATTGAAGAGAGACAGGAAGGAGTTTTGGATGGAGTCACTCTTTTTAATTTGCAATTTATTAAAGACTCCTTAGTGATTATGAAATTAGAGTATCTATGTTGGATTGAAGACTGAGATTACGCCTACGAATTCACAAAGATCTTTGGTGCATTTCAAGGATGTGAAAGAAAGGATGGTAAGCTTACTCTTGAGCCTGAATCAATGAAGTGCATGCTAGAGAATGCTCAATTGGGCGTAATGGAGGTAGGAGACGAGCTAGCTGATTTCAAACATCTCTGAGAATGTGGGGACGAGTTATAATCTGTGATTGATAATCCTCTAAGCTTGCTTGTAAGTGGATGCATAAGAAATTTAGAGAATTCAGTTGCCATATGGGACTTGTTGATTCATGATGACTTCCCCATCTTTGACAACAAGCTGTTGTCAAAACTTGTTTTGGTAAGACATGTTGTTTACATGCCTGACAGTTTATCCTTTGGATTGAGTAATGTTCACACCAACCTGTCTTGGGAGATGGATTTGAAGACAATGTTCATTTCAAGCTTCCTTGTTTTTGAAGTATTCTTGGATAGACTTCAGTGGTTCACCAAAGAAGTCAATAATTTTCTGAGTATGCATTTGGAGTTGATTAGCACTTAGGAATGTGTTGTGAATTTCTTCAGGGGAGAGGAGGATCATTCTTGGTCAGGTATCTCTTTTTGGCATCCTCGATGTGAAATGAGAAATCTTTTGGGGTATGGTAGGAAGGTTCATTGGAGGAATAAGGATCAAACTTTTAGAATTAATGGTGTTGTATCCTCTCTTACCAGCCACTTGATGATCCCATTTGTTTACCAACAAATGGATTGGAGAGAAATTTTGAGCAAAGAATGGTTCTTTGCTGTGATGGAACCGTTTGTATGGGTGTTTCTAGCTTTGAATCTAAGCAGATTGGTCAAATTGAATGAGAATTTTTAGTATGGAAGCAGTTGTTATTTTCTTAGCATGTTGATTTCTCTTAGATCAGATGTTGTGTCATTCGATTTTGACTTGGTGGGCAGCTGGTACGCTCATATTTTCACTTCACAATCTCTCTTCAGAGATGATTTTTGGCCTTAAGTAGGAAGAATGGTGGTTTGGATTGATCAAAACCAGTTTTTGGAGAGAGTTTGAGTTCTTTTAAGTGATTACCTACACACATTCTTTGATATCTATATTTGGGGCAGCGATTTAGTAACTGATTTGGTTCACTAGTTGGAGACTCTTGAACTGAAATATGTGAAGATTTCTTGGAGTTTTTTCAGTGATTGTATATCCTCTTGGATTGAAATGGAGTGTGGAGCATGGTTCTTGGTTTGGCATTGGTTTGATGACTTGTTTAAGAACATTTTTGTTGCTGATCAAAATTATGACAACAAGGTTTGGAAGTCCTACAGACTGATATGGGACCCGAGCACTAACATGTTTGGTGCATTGTCTTTTGTGGATCGTGACATGTTGCTCCACCTTGAGAATTCAGATGTTTTAATCAGAGTAGCGCAACAAATTAGAGGAATAGTGTTCCTGAGGATGATTTGGAATCCTGGTATCACTTGGGTTCGCTATTTAGCAACTGAAGAAGATGAAGCTAATGTTGGCCTTTTGGAGTTTTCATCTATGGTGTTTTTTATTAGTTTTTATCAAGAGGCTTCTTGTATTGGCATCCAACAGTGCAGTGCTTACTTCAATTGGTGTTATCTTTCTCCTAGGTTGATTTGGGACCCAGGGATCATATTCAGTTTCAATTTGGTTTAGCATGGTGATTTTGGGAAGGCATCAGAATTGCTTGAGGACAAGCAATTTTGGGAAGGGCAGACTGTAATGTCCCCATTTTAGCTATATGCCCTTCGG
The DNA here is from genome assembly GCA_007258455.2 of Sequoia sempervirens. NCBI lineage: Eukaryota > Viridiplantae > Streptophyta > Pinopsida > Cupressales > Cupressaceae > Sequoia > Sequoia sempervirens. The sequence continues at coordinate 1,198,477,182 of VDFB02271358.1, read as the reverse complement.
TGACTGATAGCCTATTTCTAGAAGCCCGTAGGCTTGTTAGAGGTAAAATTAGGGTTTCCTATTTTATAGGGGTTTTGATGCATTTCTAATGGCTTGTATGTTAGAGTTTCAGATGCAATATTTGGTGGGGTTTTTCTGGGTTTTCAGAGAGCTTCACAATGATATAACATGCAAAGTGTGTTGAGCAACTTTTCAAAATTTACTATTTTTAATAAATTCTATTTCTGGTAGTGCCATCTTGGGCAGTGGCATCAGCAATCAACTCAGTTTCCATTTCAGGCAGTGCAATTTGGAGCATATTTGGCTTTCAGCATTTTGAGGCTCATTTTGGGTAAAATGATTTATTCTAAGTCATTAATGTTATAATTTCTTATTGGCCCTCTTGGCCTAGTATTAATGACTTAAAGTTGTTTTAAAAGGTGGCCTTTGAGGGTGGACGCCTCATTGAGAGATTATTTAAATATTTCTAAAGTAAATATTTCTCCTCAAGTCTTGGATGCCTAGAAAGGTGGATATAATGTTTTAAAAATTAAAATATTTCAAAAGTGAAATGGGCGTCCCTTTTGGAGGAAGATGGAAAGCCAACAGTCACCTTTAATTCTATAAAAGAAGGCCTTTGCTTTCTCATTTCTTATCTTTGGAAAATTTTGTAAAGTTATGCTATTGAATTGATTTCAGAACCCGACTAAGGGGGAGCTTAGTATTTTACACCATTCTTCGGGCCTGAAACTATGGTTCCCTAGATGGTCAATTGGGAGTGTGCTTCATTCAGAAGTGCACATTGAGCTTCAACGTTGGTGAATTTGGTGATAATTTTCAGATTTGAGCTTGCTAGTTTTGTATTGCTGAAGATGTTTTTAATTACAGCTCATAGAGGGAATTTAATTTCATTATGGGTATTTGACTATTCAATGTCTTTGCTCTTGGCGCCCCTAATTGTGCATTTGCGAATTTTATCATTGAAAGATTGATTTTTAAAGCAGGGTCGACTTCTTCCTAGGGTCTTACCTTGTACTTGGTGCTTTGGATTTCGTGTTGGGCCATTTTGGTGATATTTGTGCTTGGATAGTGGCTACTTCTTGGTCGCCTAGTTTTGAAATTGATGTAATTTCAGTTTCATTAGATTTTGGAGGAGTTTGGTAAGAGTTTGGTGCATTCTTGGGTGTTGATTAGTTGTTGGTTTGATAAATTACAATTGTTGGTTTTATATCAGATTTATATCAGAACAGTGTTGGGTTGGATTAGAGGTGATTTGCATGAGATTTGAGCATTATAGGGAGATCATGGTTGCTGGTCTGCATTTTAGTGAGTTGGTATTTTATTTCAGACTTAGTTCTTTCCTTGTGATGCAATATTTCTTGGGCAACTATGCTGCTAGTGCTCATGTGCAATCCATTTGAAGAAGGTAGAAGCTTTGGGGTGAAGATATGAGCAGTTAATTGATGGCTAATTGCTGGTTTATATCAGATTCATCAGTAAAACAGATTTTGGCTTGTTCTTCAGTAGTTGAAAATATTTGAAGTTGAGAAATTATCTTTCATCATTTGGCATTGTTTATACATCAATAAAACTTTGTAATTTGCAAAACATTTGCATTGTAAGGCTAAGAATAGTACTATTATTTTAGTCATTTATACTTCTGCATTTACTTGTGTTTTAAATTCAAACATTGTAACCCCTAGATGGTTTACCGCCAATGTGGAGGAAAATACATTTTGTAACTTCAATTCACACCCACTATTTAAGTGGCAAATCCCCATTGTTGAGTGGATGCCCGCCGCAGTGGATGAATTAGTTTGTTTTGTAATTTCTTCCCCCCACTGTATTAGTGGAAGTGTGAAAAACTTTCATGGCTGGTTCACCGCCTAGCTCCATTCAATTGTAATTTCATTTCAGTTATTGCTTAGTTTTCTCCGCCATATGACAACACCTCTCCTTCCTTGGGATGGAGTGTGCATTCTTGGCGTTGAGAACTTTTAAATTTGGATTTCAATTTTGGAGCTAACGCTAATTCATTTGGCGTAGTGTTGATTGTTTGTGAAATTCTTGGAAAAAATTAAAGGGGCATATTTCAGTTCTACTTGTTTGTCTTCTATATTTACAATATTAAAGATAAATAAAATATTGATTCCACTCAACAACTCAACATCATAGACATTCCTTGATTCATGTTTCTTCAAAATCTTGCAAGGTCCAAACTTCTTCCTTTTTAATTTATGATATCTTCAAATAGGAAACCTTTCCTTCCTAAGGTGGATTAGTAAAAAAAAAAAGAGGGAACGAACACCACTAAAAGTAAAGGAGCTGTCCCAATATTAAGCGATTGTTACAAGGAGTTTTTGACATTGTAGTTGAAAAAGGAATCATTTCTTTTAGTAGTTGTCAATATATTACTATTGAAGGAGATTATAGAGGAAGAAACAACCATTGTTAAAACAAGAGACACATTGCGTCTGATTCCTACCGGTAGAATTTGTAACTTGTTTGTTTAAGAATTGCTTAAAATAGTAGTAATCTTTGCATTTACTATTAAATATATGTGAGTATAAATGCATATAAAAGTAAACAATATACAATATGTCTCTTTATAAACCTCTTTGGTCAATACATTACAAATGGTAATAGATAATTATTTAATTGTTTGTTGAAGTCATTATTTTGAGATGAAAATCCTATAACATATTGAAATATTGCATATTTATTTTTCTTGTTCAAGATGTCCCACCGATTGTCCTCGTTGAAGATGACAAACCATGTACTTTTGGACATTGCTTCCTACAAAAAATATTTGAAGGTGGTTATGAGGATATTGTTTTTGTTTTATGTGATAATCTTTCAATAGATAATGTAGTTTAGAAATTGAGCATTTAAATTAAGCTAAGCGGTCGTGAAGTATAAGCGTACCTGGCCGTACAATCTCTAGATCATTCTTCAATACATTGTGCACTGGTTATAAGGTTGTTTTTATTCAATTTGAATTGTCCTTTTTTGCAAAAGTCTCTTAGGATGAAAACAATTGATGATTTATCATCAATGTATTTTTCATAGGAAATGTTTAGTAAATCAAGAAGCAAAAGTTGAATAACAGATTTGTCCATGGAACACTCTATTGTTTTCTTTTTGTCGGTTTTCAAAGTCAGTTTAAGGTAGTGAGAGTAGATATATGCAACTTGTTGTTTGCATTTAATACAATAAGCAATTTGGTCTTGTAGTTCTCCATATGTATCAAATTTATAGTTGTAGCTTGGACAGAAAGAATGGAATGGATTTGAAAATGGATTAGCTATTTTTATGCTTCCATGAAACTGCAATATATAACAAAGATGTATATTATTTTTTGTTTCATCATTTTCTAATAGTTTATAATTACATAGGTGCAAATTTACTTACCTCAAATGTTGAATACAACAAATTGTTGACATAATCAAAGGCCCTACTTACCTCAAATGTTGAATGCAACAAATGTTCAGATACTCGAAGGCCCTCTTGTTATTCAATTTGGCAATGTATGTTGATTGGGTTGTACAAAGAATGTTGTCTTTTGATTCCTGTTTCTTTGCAATGTTTCTGAATAGCATTATTGGATATTCATTGAGACAAATTTGTTCTTCCATTGCAGAGAAGTGATGTTCCAAACTCTCATGTATTTGTACCTATATTATGGATGTATGTTTTTATATGAAAATTTATCTTTATTTAACAAATATGGTGAGCAATAATTGTTGTAAATTGCAATCAATTAAAGAATTAGAAGAATATTTATACCTGTGCTTTGTCTAATTCAAAATATCCATCTTTTAGTTCAACAATAAATTGGAAAGTTCTCTTAGTGTCAACCACAAGTGCCCCTACAGATACAATTCAATAGTTTTCTTCACTTGTAACAAGTTATATGATTGTGCTAGTTGGTATGAATTTGTAATCTTCATGCATGCGTGGTATGACTTCGACTGTGCTTGTGTTTGTCAAAATCAAGATGCGATCGCAATTACCATGGTCAGAGTTTGTTTTTGGTGCAATTTGGAAATTTGTAATGCATATAGCTATTCTAGGAACTATTTTTGGTTCATGTTGTTTTACAAGTACACCAGTTATATTGATTGTAATTGTCATTTCACCTTTCGCATCAGTTAAATCTGCACGAAGAACTTCTTTTGTATTGTTTATTTTGTCTAGACTTGTTTTGTAGACGACAATGAGATCTCCTTCAAATATATTTCCTCCTTTGTGGGAGTGAAGTTCTTCAATTGATATTGAATTTTTCTTCTTGCTTTTAGATTTGCAATGATGATAGGAATTAAATTTATTGTTTTCAAGTCTAATTTGGATATTGTAATTGAACATAGACAATGCTTTTCACCTTTTCGATATTTCTTGTATGTTTTTTGGCTTGTTTCCATTTTCTTGTTGGATTCCATTGTTTGCTACAAGAAAGATTAAAAATGTTAATATGCTTGAATTCAAAAATTATATCGAGGTTTAAGATATAGTTTGTGGATAAGCAAATATAGGATATATAGACAATAATGTATTGCCATTATGAGATTCAAATTGAATTATTGACACATGTATTTTCTAAGAGTAATTCTCATTTTAGTTTATATATTTGATAAACTTTGTATGTAATGGAGAATTCATATTCAAAACTATCTAAGCACATTGTTATTTAGATATCAAGTATTCATAATTTTGTAATTTTTCCTTCATAGGTTGCATGAATGACATACTAAATTCGATTATTGTAACTACATCTATTTATGTAAATTGGATTTGTATTGCAATGGAAATTTATACATAATGAGCCATTGATGTTTTATAAACATTCCAACTTGAAAATTATTGTTGTGACAATGTGAACCACTGAAGATGACGAGATGTGTACATTTACAAGATGTAAAAAACATAAGAAAAGTATAGATAAAGTTAATCAGAATGATAAAATGCTTAGAATTGTATAGTTGAATACTAAAAACAAAAAATATAGCAAAATGTGCAAATTACATAGAGCTTCCCTATGGAGAAGAAACATTGACAACTTCCCAAGAAGAAATTGTATCTAAAGTGGATGTGGATACTGGAGATGTGGTAGGGGATTGAGGAGGAACATGCTTGTTTAGGTAAATCAATGCTCTAACGACCTCTAAGATCCTTGTTGACAGATGTTGACTCAAGTGGGTAGAATGTGCATGCAAGGAATGCATGAATACAAGCTCACAATTATTGTTCAAATCCATTTGTATAGCATTGTAAACACATGAAAGTGCTTCACATTCTTTTAACATGTCATAGGGGAATAAAACCCCCAAAGGAGCATCACCTATTGCTTCATCATAATCAATGACAACTTCATTGTAAACATTTGGTGGAAGTAGATTATCTTTAACATATGCATACACTAACTTATCTATGGAATGTGAATTGTGCACTAAGTCCATGCAATTTGATAGAAATCATGAAACAACATCTGAATAGTATTTCACTCCATTTCGACTATTAAGAAAAACTTCACCTAATATCAATTTGATGGCCTGCTCAACATGTGGAGAGTCCACAAAAAAAATGTGTGCCAATACATTGGAATCAATTGGGCCTAAAATTGGCACCTCCCATTTATGTCGTGGCATGTTGATACACTTATTCATTGCCATGTTGCTTATTCTGATAGGATGCAAAGATGAAAGGATGACACATGAAAATTTGAAAGATAAGAGATGATAAATATGGACTTAAAAATAATTAAGACAATTCGAAAAATAAGAGATGGTAAATATGAAATTAATAATAATTACAATGACACAAAATAATAATTATGTCATAAATCAATTAAATATATTTTCTCAAATGCAATAGTTTTTTTCAATACATATATTTGTAAAGAATTGTTATGTCATAATTGCACAAATGTATGGTCTACATATTTTGCCAATCTGTGAGCGTTGAAAGAGGATTTTGTAAGAACAATATACAATGCTGTAAAATCGCAATTTCCTTCAATGTAATTTATATTGCTTCATCAACATAGTATACAATATTCTTTAAAGGAATTCTAATTTCCCAAGAAACAATATCAGATTTTAGTAGTAGATGTAGAAGCAGTAACAACTTTATACGGATTACTAATATCATAATTGATATTGTTTTCCTCGTTTATCTCAAGATTGTTAGTTGCAAATAGAGAATCTTCCAAGAATGGGAATATACACTGGCTTTCAATTTTATTGGGAAAATTCAATATTTCAATATTCATCATTGAAATTGCATCATTGTTGGTACTACTAACTAGAATAGGGCTATTGGTAGAGCTAAGATTGGGCTGGAACCATGGCAATGAAGATGAAGTAACAAAATTGCTATCAGTAGGATTTTGACAAAAGGTATCAAAATTGACAAATTCAAATGTACTTGAACAATGCATGACAAAGTTTGTAAGAGAATTATCAAAGGTATAGTCTTGCAAAGGGAATCTAGTATCAATATTGCTACTACAGATGACACTAATATCTTTTGGATCAGAGATAGGAAGTTCTAATTTGTTGGAATCAAGTTCAACAAGGACTGATTGTTATCCATCATATTTGCAGAACATCGTATATCATCAACAATGTTGATGTGAGAAATATTGTTATCACTCATGGTATCTGATCCTAATTTTTCTATTCTAAAACTGGTTGAGCTATTATAAGGCAAAGTTTGTTTCAAGAATTTGGTGGATTGTGGCAGGTCTCCTGGGTTTGAATTGGTATAGTTGAAATTTATGATTGGATTATTTCCTTTTATGGATATTGTAGTCATATCATAAGCATAGGAAACTTCTTCACCTTTATCAAAACTTCCTAGCCATTGTCGTTTTTTCAATTTATTATTCCAAATTTCTGTAACATAGCTACCCCAAGAACGTTGTCTAACACCTCTATATGACATATTTTTTACAAATTGTTCAGACTCATCAAAACTCAAGAATGGCTCTTCGCTTTCTTCTATTTTCTCTTTGCATCGATGAGATGTAGATTGTTTGCTCAATTTATTCTTTGAGTTCTTATTTTTTTGTAATCTAGATTCTGGATGACATAAGTCAGCAACAGGTTCCTTGGACAAGAAGCTACATGGTTTAGAATTGGAGTAAACAAAATTTGTAAATGCATTTTTCCCTCCAATTGCTATTGTAGCTTTATCATAAGCATAGGCCGCTTCTTCTGTAGTGTCAAAAGTTCCGAGCCATTACTGCCTCTTCAAGTTGGGGTTATAGATTTTTGAACCATAACTACCTGATCGTTTTCTGACACCTATGTATATGTTCTCCATTGCTTCTTTTAAGTTTCTAAATCACGAATGACACTTTGTCAAAACATTTTTCTCTTTGACATTATTGCATTTTAATTTATATCAAGTGCAATTACAAATTCCTAATGCATATTTGATAACAAAAAGTTACCAATAGAAATCAACATAAATAACATTAAAAAAAGTGAGGAAAATGTAGATAAGACAAAATAAATTAGAATAGAGTATATTGACAACTTATTTATATAAAAGTATTTAACATCTTTATATTACTACTTGAATGACTATGAGTTATGTTGGAAGTAGCATGTTCATATTACTACTTGAATGATTGTCATTCTTTCCTAGGAAACAATCAAATGCTAAATAAATAGAATATGAGTAGTACACTTGCTATAGCCAATATTAAAAAATGAGAAGTTTTCTTTACTAAGATGAGCAATGCAAAGAAGATCAACATTTTTGTTAGCAGTATAGAAAATTCCATGGACATCATCTTATCATAGCCATTGTCAACAATTGTATTCCTTGTGCATAATTTGCTCATTCTGTTGTGTTGATGCATTTGGGCTGCAAAAGATAACCAATTTAAACATGCATGAGAAAATGCCTTTGATAATAATTAATTATAATGATAAAGGTTAGACAAGTCCAGTTAGTAATATATTAGGCTTAGCCTACCAGCATTTGATACCATACTGGTTAGTGTGAGCTTGTTTAGACATAAAGAACAACAAAAAATAGTTAAAGCACGTAAAGTGCTTCAACTAATTAAAAGGAACAAAAGGAAGTTGGAGAAACTATTTTGCAACCATTTATTCACTATATCAAATAGAACAAATGTTTCTTGTATTGTTCCATCGCCAGTATTTCTCATCTTGTATCTTTGACTGCGTTGATTTTGGGTAGTACTTGGATAGCTGCTAAGGTACAACGCCCCCAAGTCATCACATTGATGCTAATCATACTCTTTCATATTCTGAAAAGCATATGTATGGCATTATTGTATTATCACTATCTACTTCATAGAGTTATGTGTTTGGTAGTACTAATTGGGTCTTGGCTCTCGTCAATACAAGAACATGGATTATTGCAATAGATGTATATGTTTTTTGTTTCTTCTTAGCCATGCAAGAGCTGCCTAACCACACATATACTGCTTAAGCAAGTTACAACAAGATGCTTTCTAGTTACTCACACATAATTTCATTCCTACAATTTATAGGAAATCAAATAGTAGATATTTTTGCAACTTCACTTTCAATTATAACAATAATGCCACACTTTATTGCAGTTAATGTTGAAATAGAACAAATGTTTCTTGTATTTTTTTATCGCTAGTATTTCTCATCTTGTATTTTTGACTAGGCAGATTTTGGGCAATACCTAGATGGTTGCTAAGGTGCAGAGTCCCTAAGTCAAGACATTGATTCTAATCATAGTATTTTGAAATATTTGTTTTCTTTTCTTGCTATTCATATACAACCTTCTATTATTTGATGTTAGTGCTTAAGAGAATTACAACAAGATACATTCTAGTTACTAAAAACATTAAGAATTGATTTCATTGTCTGTAGAGTTATGTGTTTGGTAGTGATAATTGGGTGTTGGCCTCGGTTTTGTTGTTATGTGGCGATTGATCATGCAAATACTGTACACTCGTAACAAGATATGGGGTTTGGGGCATCGCCCCAAAAAAATAAATCCCGCTAACATGCTAAGGTTTTTTCCACTGGAACGTCAAGGTTTTTTCTGTTAACACATCAAATGAAAAATGACCTTATAAAACCCTAATTCTAGAAGGTTCCAAAAAGCTTGTTATAAACGGTTGGGATGTATGTTGTGGTATGGTGTTCACAAGATTGTAATCTATTTTGTATTGGATAATAAAATCATTGGATGATTGAGTTTATGTGGATGTAGCCCATATTGGGTGAACCACGTTAAATCTTGTGTTGATCTCTTTGTGTCATTCTTCATTGTTATTTCTAGGCTATTTAATTTGCATATAATTGTTAGTGTTTATTGCTCCAATCTGCCTGAATCCCAACAACTGGTATCAGAGCCGCGTGTATTTTGGTTGATTGGCAGGAAACATCTAGATTTGAGTGGGAGCAATGAAAGAAGGCAAATTCAAGGTTGAAAAGTTCAACAGCCAAAATTATCATTTATGGAAGATACAGATGGAAGATTATCTGTATCAAAAGGATCTATGGTGGCCATTGCAAGGAAAAGAAAAGAAAGATGCTACGATGTCCGATGAAGAATGGGAGATTCTAAATAGAAAGGCAATGGGAACCATTCGGTTGGGCCTAGCACCATCTGTAGCGCTCAATATAACAGAAGCAAAGACAACAAAGGATCTAATGGAAGCTTTGGCTAAATTTTATGAAGAACCCTCAGCCTCAAACAAGGTATTTCTTATGAAGTGTTTGTTTAATCTAAAAATGATTGAAGTTGGATCTGTGACAAATCATTTAAATGAGTTTAATACGATTACCAGTCAATTAACTTTTGTAAAAGTGAATTTTGATGAAGAGGTGAGGGCTCTCTTGGTTTTATGTTCTTTTCCAAAAAGTTGGGATAAATTGGTAATGGATGTAAGTAACTCTATCTCTGGTTCAAATACATTGAAATTTGATGATGTTGTTGGTGTTATCCTTAGCGAGGAAATGCGATGGAAAAGCACAGGTGAGAATTCAAAATCGGGTAATGCTTTGACTGTAGAGAATAGGGGAAAAACAAAGGAAAGAGGAAAAATCCCTACAAATCATGGGAAGTCACAAGAGAAGTCGAAGAAAGGCAGATCTAAATCTAGAGGAAGAATGGATTGTTGGCACTATGGAAAGCCAAGATACTTGAAGAAGGATTGTTGGTCTCAAAAGGGAAAACAAGGAGATGGACAACATGATGATAGTAAGGAAGCTAATGGGTAAAAGCACAAAGTTGTGTCACACTTTCGGCCAAATAAATAGTTTCGAGTGAACTATTTTCGACCGGAAAGGTTTCACCCGACTGGGTTTCGACCAAAACCACGTGGCCTATTACGTGGCACACAGGTTTCAACTGAATAAGTTTCGCCTAAATCCCAAAAAATCAAAATTTTCCTCTTCCCACTTTGAAATTGGATTTTTTAATGTGCAAGGTTTCTATAGAAAGGGTTTCGGGCGAAACTGTTTCTATAGAAAGGGTTTCGAGCGAAACTGTTTCTATAGAAAGGGTTTTGGGCGAAACCGTTTCTATCGAAACTATCTATGTGGCATCCTAGTTGGCAACCAACTCAGTTTTTTTCAGAATTTTCTAAAACTTTCAACTTTAGCTAAGTATTTCTTTAGTCAGAATGATTTTTCTGCAAAAAACAAAAATACCCTTTTGTAGAGCTCAGAGTGAAGAATCCAAATATATAATTTTTTTAATATTTTGTTAAGTTTTAATATATTTTATTTTTAAAATAATGCAAGTAGGTTTTTAAAATGAAAAAAGAGGTTGATTACAAATGAAAAAAATATAGTAGAACTTATTATATTTTTAAAATCTTATATGGGGCACAAGAGGAGAGAGTCTTCTTCAAAAGGGTATAATTTGTTTTTTGAAAATGATTAAAAAAATTGAAAATAGTTGACGAACTTGTGAAAACTATCAAATTCTGACATGTTTGACTTTAAAATGTTATTACGAGAAAAATATACATCAAAATTTGATTTTTTTTCCATGCACAAGATATCAAAGTTACCTATTTGGGGAAAAAAATTAGGGAGAAATGAAGTTTTTTTTCAATTTGTTTCTTGACAGCCTGTGAAGTCACTCTTTTCTGAAATTTTTAGCATTCCAAAATCTGTCCTTAAATTGATAAAAATATAAATAATTTTTTAAAATTTTAAAAATTACAACAATAAACTTCATCAAAAGTTCTACATTTCATTAGTTTACACCATTTTGAAATTCAAAACATAAAGACCACTTTTGTGTAGTCGAAGTTCAATTTTTTTTTTTGTTGTTGGCTGATTCCTTTATAAAGTGTGGCATAGGTTTGTGCTTTTACCCTAATGTTGCAAGTAATAAATTGCAAGATGCGTTAATTTTGTGTTTAGATAATGCTAATGATTCCTAGGTAATAATTCAGGGGCTTCATTTCATGCCACACCCCATATATTTTGTAGATTATGTTCAAGGTGATTTTGGACAGGTATATTTGAGTGATGATGAACCCTGTTAGATTGTTGGAAAAGGAAAGATAGAAATCAAGTTGTAGAATGGAAATGAATGGTTGCTATAGGAGGTAAGACATGTTCCAAATTTAAGAAGGAATTTAATTTCTATAGGACAACTAGGTAGTGAAGCCTGCATAGTTACCTTTTCAGAAAAAGTTTGGAAGGTCACTAAAGGTGAAAAGGTAGGCACATTGTATTTGTGTACTGATAATACTTATTCTACCTTAGTTGCTACAAAAACAGTTGCTACTAAGATAGTTATAACACTTTCTACAGGGACAAAAATGGAATTGTGGCACCATAGACTTGGGCACATGAGTGAGAAAGGGATGAAGATCCTTCACTCCGGAAAGTTGCTACCAAGTCTGAAGTAGATTGACTTGGAGTTCTGTGAAAATTGTGTTTATGAAAAATAGAAAAGAGTCTGATTTCTCAAAGTTGGGAAAGAGAAGAAGAGTGAGAAATTAAAGCTTGTGCATTCAGATTTATGAGGACCAACTTCAGGTATCTTCTCTTGGTGGCTCTTGCTATTATGTTAATTTTATTGATGATGCAACTAGGAAAACATGGGTGTATTTCCTAAAACAAAAATTAGAAGTATTTGAAACTTTTAAAAAGTGGAAATCTTTGGTTGAGAATGAGACAGGGAAAAAGTTGAAGTGTCTCAGATCTGATAATGGAGGCAAGTATTGCAACAAAGAATTTGAAAATCACTGTTCATACAATGGAATTCGTAGGTAGAAAATAGTTCCTAGAACCCTACAAGAAAATGGTGTGTTTGAGAGGATGAATAGGACCATTATGGAGCATGCAAGGAGAATGAGATTACATGTTAGACTACCCTTATACTTTTGGGTAGATGTTGTAAATACCATTTTTTATTTAATAAACAGGGGACCTTCAAATCCTTTGAATGGTGGCATTCTAGAGGCATGGACGGGTAAAAAGGTAAACCATTCATTTCTGAAAACCTTTGGTTGTGAAGCTTTTGTCCATGTTGATATTGAAAATAGAACCAAGCTTGAGGCTAAGTCTAAAAAATGCACCTTCATTGGATATGGAGTAGATGAATTTGGTTATCGGTTATGGGATTATGAAAACCATAAAATCATTAGGAGTAGAGATGTTATATTCAATGAGAAGGTCATGTATAAGGACCAGCTGTAGAAAAAAAGCCATGAACAAGCCAAAAAGGAATATGTGGTGTTGGATGAGATTTCAGAAAATAAAATACCAGTAGTACTTGATGCTCAACAACAACAATTTATCCCATAGACTCCTACAAGTGTTAGACATTCTACAAGGATAACTAGACCTCTAGAAATATTTTCTCCATCGTTATATTCTATATTATTAACTGATTCTGGTGAACCTGAAGGTTATGAAGAAGCAATGCAGGTAGATACCAAAAAGTAGTGGGAGCTAGGTATGAAAGAGGAAATGGATTCCTTGCTGCAGAATCAAACTTGGGACTTAGTCCAATTGCTTGCAGGTAAAAAAGCATTGCAAAATAAATGGGTTTACAAGTTGAAGGAAGAAGATGGAGGTAAGAAAAGATATAGGGCCAGACTCGTGGTAAAAGGTTTTGCTCAGAAAAAAGGTATAGATTTTGATGAAATATTTTCTCTAGTTGTAAAGATGACTTTTATTAGAACTATTCTAAGTCTTGTGGTTGTGGAAGATTTGCATCTTGAACAGCTAGATGTGAAAACAACATTTCGCCATGGGGATTTGGAAGAGGAAATATACATGCAACAACCATAGGGATATGAGGTCAAGGGTAAGGAGGAATTTGTGTGCAGGTTAAAGAAAGTTTGTATGACTTGAAGCAAGCACCTCGACAATGGTATTTGAAATTTGATAGTTTTATGGCTGAACAAAGTTACAAAATATGTCATTTTGATTATTGTGTTTATTTTAAGAAATTGGGTAATGGTAGCTATATTATCCTGTTGCTTTATGTTGATGACATGCTTTTTTTCGAGTCTAACATGCTGCATATTAATGAACTTAAGCAGAAATTAGCAAATTCATTTGCTATGAAGGATTTGGGTCCAACAAAAAAAATCCTTGGTATGAGGATCACATAGGACAGGACAAACAAAAAATTATTTTTGTCTCAAAGTGAGTATGCAAAGAAGGTGTTGAAAGGTTTAACATGCAAAATGCAAAATTAGTTAGTATACCTTTGCCTAGTCATTTTAAGGTTACTAAGGAGATGTGTCCAAAGACAAAAGAGGAGGAAGACAAAATGTCTAAGATACCATATGTATCAACAGTTGGTAGCTTGATGTATGCAATGGTATGCACAAGGCCATATATTGCACATGTAGTGGGGGTTATGAGCAAGTATATGAGTAATCCAGGAATGGAACATTGGAATGTAGTAAAATGGGTTCTCCAATATTTGAGAGGTACTACTTCCAAGAAACCATGTTTTGGAGGAACAAATTCTGCTCTAAAATGATATGTTGAATTTGATCTGACAGGTGATATTGATAGCAGGAAGAGTACTACAAGGTATTTTTTTACTATAGGAGGTACTACAGTCAGTTGGATTTTAAGGTTGCAAAAGATTGTTGTACTTTCAACCACTAAAGTTAAGTATGTTGTTGCTACAGAAGCTAGCAAGGAGATGATTTGGTTACAATGTTTTCTGGAGGAATTGGGACAATGACAAGAAGATAGCCCTTTGTACACTGATAGCCAGAGTGCCATTCATCTTGCTAAGAACTCAGCTTTGCATTCAAAAACTAAGCACATATAGCTTAGATACCACTTCATCCAGTCAATTTTGGAGGATGGACAATTGAAGCTAGATAAAATTCACACAAGTATGAATCTTGCAGATATGTTGACAAAGGAAGTTACATGGGAGAAACTAATTTCCTCATCAATTTTTGTTGGCCTTCATGAATTATAATGGTGGACATAAGAAACCAGCCAGACCTGTAATCCAGTGGGAGTTGCAAGTGCAGCAATGTCATCCAAGATCGATCTCCAAGTGGGAGATTGTTTGGTGTGTAGCTTGATCAATCTCTAAGTGGGAGATTGTTGGTATGTAGCGACTGATCATGCAAATATTGTCAAGGTTTTTTTATTAACACATCAAATGAAAAATGACATTGTAAAACCTTAATTCTAGAAGGTTCCAAAAAGCTTGTATAAGCGGATGGGATGTTTGTTACAATATGGTGTTCATGAGATTGTAGTCTATTTTGCACTGGATAATAAAATCATTGGATGGCTGAGTTTCTGTGGATGTAGCCCATATTGGGTGAACCACGTTAAATTTTGTGTTGATCTATTTTGTGTTATTCTTCATTGTTATTTCTAGGTTATTTAATCTACATATAATTGTTAATATTTATTACTCCAATCTGCCTGAATCCTAATAGGTTAATGTTCAGTTGCTCAAGCCAAGTGCTTTAATGATACAAACAATTAAAGAAAACGCATGAAACTTTGGCTTCTTATTCCAAATTTTAATTAGTTCAATTATTTAATTTTCTTGCCACACATTGCACCAAAATTATGTTGTCCACCCAATTTTTTCTCAAACTTCCCTAACTTAGTATCCATTTCAGAAAGAGTACATAAGAATTTGTATACTCTTCCTCTTGAAGCAACTTTCAATGCACTCTACTCAATTATCACCACACCTTCGCTAACTCTACTTTTCTCATTTGCATTGAATGGGATAAAAGTGGAGTTAGCCAAAGTTTGGTGAACATTGATTCGAAACACATTAAACGTTGTTCTTCAAGAGGAAGATTATGCAAATTAATTTTGTGCTCTCTTTGAAAAGGATAATAATGTTACGCAAGGTCTTGAAATTTTTTTGATGCACAAGACAACTTTGGTGCAATCTGCAGTAGGAAAATTATTAATAAACTTGCATACAAATACCATCAATATTTGATACTACAAATAACAATTTTTAAGTTTTGCTTTGTCATAATGATAGATGACTCTAATACTATCTTTTCAATAATTAATGAATTTTGGTTTGCATTCTTCAAATATGCATTATCATGTTTATGATATGGATACTTGCATTGGACAACTTTTATATGAACCAACACATTTTTAGTATTAAACCATGTTGCATATACTTTCAATTTCAAAAGTATAATTAAACAAAATCTAACACAAAAATGCTTCTTCCAAAAAACAAACCTCTCCAACCCTGCTTATTTTTGTGTAATTAGGCTTATGATATTCACTATCCATTATTCATATATTTTGATGACTGCAACATCTATTGCTTTATTGAACCAAATATATGTCCTAAGATTTTTCTAATACCTTCAAGGGTCTACTTTAGTGCTTTTTATCTATCTCAAATTTCCTAGAAGTAGAATTATAATCTTTCTTGAATCTATAACCTAAAATATGGCTATTTGATAATGTCGATTTTCATTTATGTACTTTGCTTCTGGTTGTGCTTAGGGTTTGCATTTAGTTGGCCACAACCAATTCCTCATTAATTTCATTCTCCAAATCAAAATCAGTATTAACACTAAACGTATATAACTAGAGTCTACAAAATTTGAAATGGATGCAATGAAATAATAGATTATATTCTATAAAGCTAAAACAATATCATGATATATACAACATTACTCAATATTATTCAAGACATTAATATGATTGGAATTCAAACATAAAAAATAATGTATTCAAATCTAGTGGAAATATTTTGCCACCTATCATGTCTATAATTAATTGGCTCACACTACTAATAAAATGAAATTTGTTGTATTACTTTAAAAAAAATCTTCTAAACGATGTTTAAAAGTTAAAATAAAAGAACCTAATTCAACAAAACTTAGAATTATGTTGCACATTCTAATAAAAAGAGGCAGTGCGAAATGAGAATTGGAACTCTAAATATGATGTAATTTATTATTTATTATTCTTAATTTTTAAAATATTCTAAATTAATAGATATAAATTTTATTTATATTATTATTAATTATTTCAAACAGCTTAGAATTGTTGTAGCACTGTTTATGTTCAATATGATCCTGGATAAATATGAAAAATATTCTATTGGCTATTATGTGAAGTTGTTGGGTGGGATGTCACTTGATAACACGATGAATGTGGGGAAAGAGACACGAGTTCAATTAAAAAATTTCAGTGGATGAGATCTCACTTATTGAATTATAATTTATAATTAATAGTGATGATAGAAATTCCATTAGGAAAGACAAGAAGTTGCATAGTTATCATTGATCTCTTCTATCTACTATGGCTTGACCTGTTATATTACCATGCTACACTGCACTGCCATCATGTCTTTGTGTTGTTACTTTAGTTGATTTTGGGAAGACATGAAAAGATACAGGCTCTCATAAATATAAAATTTACGATACTGGATTCTTAAGACTTTCAAATTCATCATTATGTGTGTGAGATTCTAAGTTATAACTATAATATGAATATTGTAGTCTCAAAAGAGCATAATTAATGTATGTTAATACATTAGTGCTTGGTAATTTATTTATGTATTACTTATATGCACTTAGATCATGTTATGGTTTTAAAGGCATGTCACATTTTTCTTTATCTTTTGTTACACCCTCAAATTGTTTAGTGGTGAGTTGGTTCCATTCTAGCAACCCAAGGAGATGTAAAGCGCCAACCAGGTGCAAGTAGACAAATGTTTGATTCCTTAGTTTCCAAGCCTCTAAATTAGAGAGAAATGGAACGTGGCTAAAACTTGTTATTTAATCATGCATTCCATTGTTTCCTGCTTCTGATACTTGTGTTCTTGAAGATTCCAAGATTCTTTTCCGATTGTTGGTGGAACAAAGGGTATAAGGATTTATTAACAAACAAAATGAGTAGTATGGCAGGTCACCCCAAAAGGTACCAAAGTGTATATGTTTCGAATTTAATTTTTTGATAGTTGAATTGGTAACACACACTCTCGCTTCTTTCAACGTAGGAGAACATACTATCAAGTTTAGGTCACTGTTTGGCTGATCTCCAATACGTACATACATATTTTTAACTTATTTGACACAAGGGAAACATCCAAGGATTAGAATGTTGTATACCCAACCACCTGTCAAAAGTCTTATACCCTAAGAAAAGATTGGATATGTTTGTGACAAATACAGGTATCTATCTATAGGTGGAAGATAACGCTAAGTCCCTCTAACACCTCCCAATATGCATGTTCTACTTTTCTCCACTTGGAAAATAAAAAACGTGAAAGCTTGCAGTCACATAGTAGAAACAGAAAAAAATGTTTCATCAACAATTGCCTAGATGTGTATACGTTACCATAGGAGCAATGAAAAACTTAAACAACTAGTTGAGGAATGCCTAGATATGTGTATTTTGTATCACAGGAGCAGTGGAAATGGATAAACATTTCATCAAGGAATGTCTGGCCTGCAATGACATTCTAGGTTAGCTATATGAAGGCCTTAAGAATAGACTTCAAGTTAGAACTTTTTCCAATAGGGGGATGTCAAATTTGTGATATGTGGGTCTTGTGGACTTATCTAAAATTCATTCATTTCATTTCAAGACTTTATAGTTTATTGTCTCTCTTTAATTTCACCCAGGATTTTGCTAAGAACCCCTCGATGTTTTATCACTTGTGGTTATCCTAAAGATTTGGTCTTGTGTTGCAGCTCCTAAAGGATAGTTTCCTTTTGAGCTAGAGAAGTATGAAGGTCTTAAATTGAAAGTGGAAATAATTGGTTTGGGGCTTGCAGGAATGTCAACTACAGTTGAGCTTTTGGACCAAGGTCATGAGGTTTGTACCTCAAAATTTCTTCAGATTTTAGTTTGAGTTTGAAGGATTTATTGAATACCCGAATTCAAATTTGAAGGATTTTATGCTTTAACCAAATTTGAAATCGAGGGAAAAATGTGATGTTTGATTGGGATGCCATTGTTGGACACAATATATCTTATAGCCTTGTGTAGATGGTCATGGAAGAGGTACGTGCACACAGGCTTAGAAGATAGCAAGGCATGGGGACTCTAAGAGTATTGGTTAGTAGTCACCCAAATTATAATTTGACTTTTACTAGACATTGTTGGGGATCTGGTGTGGCTTCCATGAATAGATACACAACTCACAATCACCCCTATGTAACCAGATACCTTGCTGAGAGGGTGGTTGGGTGGCAAAGTAGGCTTGATATTTGGGTTGGTCTCCAAAGCCAAACAAGTTGCATTCCAGTGATGGAATTTGGTGGTATGTATCCCTTGCCTTTAGTTATAATCATGCAATTAGAGCATTTGGGACTGGTTATAAACATTAAAGCATGTGAATAGGATTTGCACCACTTTCCATGATTAAAAAACCTTAAAAGCACCTATTACCTCTATGTTACAAAGGCATACATTATGATGTAATTGTTAAGAGATTGATCTATTATTTTTCTATGGTTTCCTATTAGTGTTATGATAAACATTTAGTTTTGGGTTTTCTAGAGTGGCCAACTGGTTAACTATTTTGCAGGATGAGTTGTACATGTTCAAATGCCATGTATTACTAGGGCCAGTGAGTGCAAGAGCCATGTTAGAGATTGTCTATGTAGACAAACATGAACTATCGAAAGTGGGTCAAAGAAGAAGATGATTCTAGGTTTGTTGCTAAAGTTTGGATTTAGATTAACACTCAGAGAAAAGATGGTACCTAAAAGAAAGATATTTGTTTCTAGTTTTCATATGATTTTTTCTTTGCCTTGGTTTCTATTACATTTTTTAACAAGTATTTATCTCTTGTATTTGCTTATAGTAATTAGATGAATTACATTTGAATGTGATTGTTTGGCGACAGTGAATCTAAAGAGGAAGAGAGTGACATTGAAGAAAAAGAGAATGAAGTTGAGGCAGGGGATAGAGATGGCAGCGATACTACAGCTAGATTCAAGTATATGTCACAAGTTGCAAAATAAGCCAAGAATACAAAGAGATTCAAACAAAAAGTTAATCTTCAATGTAAACAATGACTTTTAGCACTGTAAGTTCCTATAAGGGCAGACTAATTGATTCACATGAAAAGTTAATCTTTAATCTAAACTCTTAATGTAGTCTAAACTTAATGATTTTTAGCACTGTAAGTTTGTATCAAATTTTTTAACACAAAAATTTAATCTTCAATGTAAACAATGACTTTTACCACTGTAAGTTCCTATAAGGGCAGACTTATTGATTCAAATGAAAAGTCAATCTTTAATCTAAACTCTTGATGCAGCCTAAAATCAATGATTTTTAGCAGTGTAAGTGTGTATCGATTTTTTTAACAACACAAAAAACTTGGATTTTAAAACAAATAGATCTAATAACATAAAAACAATTCTATAGAAATAGAATGCACCTGTATTAAAAATTGATTCTCCTTATTCCCCTTACTCCAACACTGCAAAACACTTTATGAATACTCAAAGGCCTTTTTTCAACCATTCATAATAAAAGCATTATCTTTTTGGAAACTAACAATGCCCATAAATGAGAATTTGACATAAAATCTTCTTACTAATTTTCTTATCAAATCAAAATCTTTATAAGATCATGTTTGCAGACCCCATTTGCAATAATGCAAAGTATAGTGCCCATAGTCAAAGTGAACAACAAAAAGCAACACCAATTAGTTGTACATAATAGTCGTAACACCATGTGGAACCCTCAAATTTGAAATTATTAGACTAAACGAATATAGTCATGTCTTACCAAAAAAGTTTTTTTTTGCATTGTTTTTATTCTAAAGTTAGACTGCATAGAATTATTTTGTTCACATTCACTATTGATAAAAAGTATTTTTAAATAAATGGTTTCAAATATGAAACATTATTAATATTGCTGGCATCACACAAATATTATTGTACACATGTATTAGCCGATTATAGAATTGGAAAAAAAAATTACAATATTTAAGAAAAAAACAAATAAATATAAACTTTAGAAAATATAACGTAGTTTAATTTTTGATTGATTGATGCTTGCCAACATAATAAAACTTGTTGAAAGTATTAGTATATATCTGCCATTGGGAGGAACTAATAAATTCCAACCCATCCAATGAAGCCACAAGTATAAAAAATCACGAGGGCTTGAATAAAGGGAAATCAAATTTGGAGTCTTCACCCAAATAAAATAATTGACTGAATAAAGGAATTTCCACCAAAAATATAAATCATAATCAATCCATAGCCAACATCAAAGGATAAAAAAGTTTTTTTAATGCATTCTAGTAGCACGCTCCGAAATGTCTCGCATCCCTTCACTTCCCTCCACACAGGCTTCTAGCAAGAATGGCGATTCTGGATCTCCCTCCATGCTGGATGGAATGGTATCCTCTAACATTTCACGTGGATGCTTTTTGAGTACCATGATTGGGTAGGGGGTTGTTCTTCCTGCTTCGATTGGCGCAGGTGTTGAGCCTGTTCCATGCCCTAAATCGCCATGTTCGGCTATTCCTTCTCCCCCTCCACTCTTCCAACAACTTTGCGTCGAAACCTTCTGAATCCTCCCGTGCATTCGACAAAGAGGTTGATGGGCTTTTCTCCAGTGGCGAGTTGGTTCATGGGGATGCTCATGCTGGTAAGCGTCTGGTTTCTGGTCTGGTCGTGAATTGGTCACAGTGTCGCGACAAGGATGTTGCGAAGACTGTTTGTGATCCACCCCCTCTCCTTTGCGAATGCGACAAAACCCTAGTTTGGATTTCAAGGTCGTGCTAGGGTTGGATGGTTGTGTGGTTGATGGGCAGCCTACTACCAGAGTTTACCATCCTATTTTTGCTCGCCCCTCTGTGCATAGTCCCCCTTTCACAGTTAGCCACTCAAATTTGGTTCTAGAGATTTGCTTGGATGGTGTTGTGTGTGACAGGGAAGCGTATCTTCTGGATCACACATTAATCTACAGATTTCTGAAAGTCTGGCCGAAATTGTGCGATTTGCACACTTGGATTTGCACAAATTGGAAGGATTACATGGAGGCCAAAATCAATATTTATCCTTGCGCCAAAGGGTTCTTCATTCTAGAATTTGAATCTTTAGAAGATACAGAATTAATTCTCAACACTGGCCCTTGGTTCTTTCAAGGGGATTTCCAGCCTTGGTTTCCATCCTTTGATTCTCAAACAAAGACATTCTCCTCAACATACCTTTGGGTAAGACGGCATTACCTCCCTTTACAATTTTGGAAGATCGAGTGTTCGAAAGTCGTCTCCAATGGACTTGGGAAGTATCATAGTATTTCAAAAGAAACTATCAATTACGAAAATTCTACCTATACTCGGTTATCTATGAAGTTTGATTTATCCAAAGGCCTTCCAGCAGAAATATCATTGAAGGTTGGAAATAGACATTGGAAACAACCTATAGACTATGCAAAAATCACTTTCAGATGCAGGAAATGCTTCTCTACATCCCATACCACTTCCTGATGCAATAAGAAGCAAGGGATTGAGCAAAGTAAAGGTGGCCTAAATCAGCCTACTTGGTGGACTGGTGCAAAGTCCTGCCATTATGTCATCGCACCAAGTGTGAAGGATTTTTCTGATACACAAGATACTGTGGTGGAGAATCTCGCCTCCTGTTCCCCTCCCCCTACAGACTCTCAGGTTCAAATTGATGATAGTTTGACGGGTTTTGGTCCAACTGCTATGGACGCCCCTCTTTTCCCTGATATGGATTTAGCGTTATCTCCATCAGAGTTTTTTGAGATACAATCTTTAAAGTCTCTAATGTCTACAAATGATGCTTTCCATGGTTCTTTCAGTAAGAATGGAAATAACATTGATCAGGAAACATCTCATAAGGTCGAACAGGAATGGACTAAGGTCAAAAAGAAAAAATCACCTTCTTCCAAATTAAAATATCCAATGATGCTAAGATCAGCTAAGCTGGGGAGTAAATGAGGAATCTACATTTTAACATCCTACAAATTTGGATTGTAGGATTGAACGACATAATTTTATGTTGTGTTGTATCACACCCCTAGTAGCTAGGGCATGCATTTATTTTCTTTTTTGGATCATATATTATGGGAGCTGCTCCCTTGGTAGTGCTTACCTAGCAAAAAAAAAACATCAAAGGATAAAAAACTTGACAAATTTGTGGCCATAAAAAATATACAAAGTTGCACAAAATAAAGATTGCCCTAAGGTGAAAAGAAAATTGTAGAGGTAATACAAGTATCGATACTTCCACATTACATGCATTAGAGTTCGTAGAGACAGGCTGATTATTCAATATTAATGGTGATGTACAATTTGATGTTAGTAATGAGGTGGTGTAGTATGAGCATAACTTAGGACCACTATGTAGACCCAAACCGAAGGCTATAAGGAGAGAAACAATAGGTTCACTTATTGTTTGAAGATCCCAAGGATAACACAACATTGTAACACTTAATATATCAATGATCAAATTAGGCTGTGATAACCCAAGGTTTTAGCATATTGTGTGCTATCTCACAACCTTTTTATGTGTCTTTATGAGATGTAGAACTCTCTTGTATAGTATTGGAAATCTTTTGTTGTATAAGTGGGGATTATATATACTCACTGCAAACCTTTTGTAGTATAAATGGGTATTATACTGACTCATGTCTCTTGCCAATATTCTCTTTAGGTTTAAACCATTGTCTCATCCTCAAGACAACCTTGTAAAATTTCTTTCAATTGACTTCTTTCTAAATTTTGTTAGTTTCTTCTCCTTTGTGACACATATATTAGGATACTCATCTTCCTAAATTGTACTAAAAAATAACCCATTTGTGGTATCACACCTTCTTTCTCCATTCTCTTTGTCACAGATTCCATATGCTTTCTACCTTTTGCGATATGTTGTTTTTCCTTATGCATGCTTTGGCAGGGGGTAGGTTTGGAATTTTTAACCACTTTCTTATGGGACCTTAGTCTCTTTTTTCTCCATTCTCTCTGTCATAGATTCCATATGCTTTCTATCTTTTGTGATATGTTGTTTTTCCTTATGCATGCTTTGGCAGGGGGTAGGTTTGGAATTTTTAACCACTTTCTTATGGGACCTTAGTCTCTTTTTTCTCCATTCTCTCTGTCATAGATTCCATATGCTTTCTACCTTTTGCGATATGTTGTTTTTCCTTATGCATGCTTTGGCAGGGGGTAGGTTTGGAATTTTTAACTACTTTCTTATGGGACCTTAGTCTCTTTGGATAGGTTTTCACAGATCTAACTATATTCTAATGTGTTACCTTTGGAGTTCCTTCTTTCCCATCATCTCTAGTGTTCTCTAGCATCAGTTGGTTTATCATATGCATGCGCGCGTGCAGCAGGGGGGGTTGTTATACAAGTTAAAAAGAATTAGGCCTTTGTGCATGTGAGCCTTTTCTTTATTGAGTATTGAAATTTCCATGGAAGTAATAATACAGAAAGGGAAGCTTATAAATTTTTGGTTCCTCAGGTGTGAAAGTAGGAAATGATAAGTATGAACCACACCAAACCTTACCTCCAGAGTAAAATACTTATTTTAGTGAGCAATCTATTTACCAATATATTTTTTCCATGAAGTGGTGAAATTTGAACTAAAAGAGAGTAAAAGCATAAAAACCAATCATTCAATCCTCACAACAACAAACATTTCCTATTAGAGCATAAATAGAAACACAACACGAAAAATACAAAAATAAAGCAATGATTGTACCTTCCTTTTTCCATGAAGTGGTGAAATTTGAACTAAAAGAGAGTAAAAGCATAAAAACCAATCATTCAATCCTCACAACAACAAACATTTCCTATTAGAGCATAAATAGAAACACAACACAAAAAATACAAAAATAAAGCAATGATTGTACCTTCCATTGTTGTGGGTGATTAATTAATTAAATGAACATTCTATTATTTTTCCATATTATTTACCCTCCCCTTCCATTTCATTCCCTTTATTAGAGGCACCATCATCTATTCCTTGTGAGCTTCACTCCTCTTCTATTATCACAACCCCATAATAGTTATTACATTTATACCCACATGTTACTTCCTCACTCCCTTCACTTGAGTGGTATTATGTATATGTTACACTACAATACTTTTCTTCTAAGATTAACACTTTATCTCATCCTCATGTTACTCCTTCTACATGCACATGGTTGATATTTCCCTTGTCTCTTGATATTATCACATTTAACTATCTTGTTGGCATTAACACCCTTTTCTTGGAAATTATAATAGTCATGATGATCCCTTGTATCATGTGAGACACTTATTTACTCTTGCTTGAAACATGTGATGATCCTATCTTGGCCAAACTCTTTCCTAGTGCCTTGGTAGATCATACTTTGGACTAGTTCTATACTTTACCTCTCGGTTCCCTTTTCTCCTATTCTACCTTATAATTTAACTTATGCACTTGATACAATACATACAATCTTATACTAAAATTTTAATGGAGTTTTCTTCTCACTTGTTTTCTTTGATTGTCCATTTAAGTTTCCAAACCCTTGATGAACTTCCCCATCGTCTTTTCCATTAAATATTATTGCCACATATCCACAATTATATGGTTGTTCAATAATATCATTGTCTTTCTAACTCATCTCTTGCTACCCTTTGAGTTGAAAAAATATTTTTATATGACCATATCCTCTATGGTAACCCTTATTGTATCCTTCCAATCATAGATCCCCCTTTGAACTTTATTGAAATTACCAACCCTCTTCTCCTCCACTTGAATATGAAAAAAGAGCCTAAAAACTTCTTGTAGGCCCTCCTAAACAAATTCTACTCGTTCTCTTTGAATATAACCTAATAATACTTCTACCTATATAATTCTAAAAACCTCCTAAACATAATATTTCATCACTTATTTATTTTTCATATCATAGGATGATTGGCAAGTCTATTAAAGATTGTTGAGCTCTAAGGATAAGATTCAAGATATCATTGATGAGGGTGATATCACTCTCTCATTCTAATACATGTTTCTCATTTCCTCTTAATGACAATATTGCATTGGTAGCGATACATGCTAGAGTTTCTTTCTTATTAGGTATATTTATCTCACTTTAATAAGCTTCCTACAAAGTGACCTATAGGAAAATGTTAGGTTCCTAAAATAGTAGGAAAAGGCTTTCGTGATAAAACAAAATAAAAAAATGACCAACTAATGAGATATGACTCAAATTTCCACTTCATTGAGCTCTACCAAACTTAGGAGGTATTCCCTATCGGATCCATCAAACAATAGAATTAACGTATCTTTCAAAATATTCAATTAAACATAAAGACCAAATTATTTTAACAATTCTTCTAAAACTATCTACTCAATAACTAAGCCTTTTGGACACAAATACAAATTCAAATTATTGCTATCAATTGGATTTGCACCCTTGCTAAGCACTTAGCTCAACAATCCAATGAAACATGAAAACACTCTAGGGCCTATGGGTTGCCTGTAGCTTGGAGTGAATCTCAAAAGAGGGTTGGTTCCCTTGTTGCAATCACCTAAAACGAACTAAACTACTATTTTTCTAAGGAAAAAGATAGAGAAATGACTTAAAATGAAACCTATGATCTATAGAGGTGATGCATCAAACTGTTTTCGAGACCTATACTTATCATTGACATGTAATTTTTTCAATCAATAGGATATGCTATGCACAACTTCAGTTTTTCTACCATATTCATGCACGAGTGCTTCATAAGAAGGTTGGAACTTAATAGCCTTAGGAAGGAAATCAGATGTTATCACAACAAGAGGTTATTTGAATTAGTGACATAACTTATAACCTACATAGAATATGTATACTTCTATATGAAGGTGCTAGAGAACAAGACATGAAATTCAAGGAATGAGTATAATATCATAAAAACCATATCCATCATTCATTATTTCACATAAGTTACAAATTAGAGAAGGAAAAAGCAACTTGCTTTATTAATAAAAGGGTGTTTTTATAGTAGTACAAGACTGGAAATTCTTTCCTATTCATTAAAACAAAGTGTTACAATGATATCCTCAGTCTGAAACTGAGTTTGAGTTGCCATACTAGCTTGTAGAGCTTCAAAGAATTTACCTTAATAGTTACAATAGTAAGTCTACAGTAGCAAGAGCTAACTGAATTCTTCCCTTAGGCCTCCCTCTATGTTGTCCAATAGCTTCCTAAACATTAGGAACATGTCTTTTACAAATGGATGACACGTGTTTTCTTTAGTTAGCTGAGTCAAACCTTCTTGGGTGTCCAACTGAGTTGTCCCTTTTTTTGCTTCTTGAAATGTTGATTACAAGTGGTTGAATGAAGAAATCTTGTTTCTTTAACCTTATCCATCTGTCAAAATCTCCTTGAACATTCCCTAAATGCTTGGACTAGATGTCCCAAATTGGGTCAAGCTATCTATATTCTCTCATTTTGTTGCACAACTCACCAAACTGCCCCTATATGCTCTCAAATATGCAACAACTGGCCATTAATTATGCTAAATTGTTGCAACCTCTCGTCCCATGCTTATAGGGTGTGTGAAAAAGAGGTTTGAAGTGAATAAAATCCCTAGGGGTGTGGGGGATCTTTTAGGGTAAGAAATGGCATATGTTTCATTTATGAAGGGTTCTTTACCTTTTCACTCTCACCAACATCAGTCATTGTTACCTTTCCTTCCTCTTTTGACCTGCAAATCCATTCTTGTCTTTGTTTCTCTACCACCTAGGGCATGCTCTTATTCAATAGGTAGGATTTCCCTTTGTTATTGTCCACAATTTATTTTAGTTAATGAGAATTCTTATTCGCACATCTATGTCTAGTATTTAACATAGTATCTCCGCCATACACCATTAATAATTGTGTACTATGATCTTTATCACTATTAACTTGCATGAAAATCCTTACAAAAGTTGCAAATACTTCTACACAAAGTATTCTTCCAATTGGTATAGATCTGTCATTGACCTTTTATGCTCAATGTATCTTATACTCTAATACACAAATACCCATGTACTATTTTATACTCTAATATGCACTAAAGGACTACCCACTCCTTTAGTATTCCATGGCTCCTTTAGGATTTATGTCTGATATGTTATTCTTTATAAGGTTAGTGCCATGAGTGTCTTATGTTTTCATGTTATAACTACACTTTGACTCATGACAATTATGGGGATCAAGAGATTCTAATATCAATCATGCCCCTATCTTTTGATTGCCACTACTATGCCTAATGAAACTTCTCATACCATAAACTCTATCCATGGAATGTTATGTGCACTCTTTGGACTTGAGGACTAGAAGGTCTAAGAACCTTAGTATTCATCTTTCCTCACAAACACTAACAACAATTGGTATTATAATGTTAGATTCACATAACTATGCATATTGGACCTTAAGATCCATAAGGGCCTTAATTATCACCATAATTTGTTAGAAACCAAGATCAGACATGCAAACTAGAAAAACCTTCCACGGAAGAGAAAAACAGAAAAAAATCAAGAGTTTTGCATGAAGATGTGCAAATAATATTATTCAAGAATTCATAAATTACATGAGATGATTTGCTTTATAAAAGCAATGTATGCATAACCCTAAAGGAAACCCTAGTGTGCACACTTAATAATTAATAAATGTGTCTAAGTTTAGCTTAAGCAACTAAAGTGATAAGTGACTTAATTAATTAACCAATATGATGTAATTAATTAAGTGAAATAACTTATTACTCTAACACCCCCCCCCCTTAAGATGAACTTAGGGAGTAGCTAAAACACTAAGGAAAAGATACATAAAAGCAAAGATGGGTCCCGACAACAAGGCCTCAGGTACCCATTTACAAATGCAATAAATGAGGTAGAGAAGAAAACCCAGTGGGACAAAACCCCCTACAATGAGATGACCTGCTGCAAAGAAGCACTGGAAGAACACTGTGGAGTAACACTAGAACCTGAATACGGCAAGCAAGGAAAGATACTTTTGTTTACAAGAAACCAAATGAGAGTCACTGAAGGACTCAGGCATAATCATAATAATGCAACAACAGACCCGATGCCACAGAACATTGGAAAACTCACAAACTGGAACAACCCTGGAATCCATAAAGCAACAATAGATGAAATAAGATGCCCCCCATAAGAGGGAATGATATGATGAAAGAATCTGGAAGCTATGTGTATCTCGATGCCAATGCCAAATTGTGACTAAAAATGATCCATAGGAGCAAGTACCATGAAGATTTTGGAACATTAACCATAAATTTAATGGCCCTCAAACTAAGATGTGACCCAATGTGGATCAATAACCATAGGCTCTCAATCTGAAGTGTGAACTGATGTGAATCTGATATGTGTCAAGCTATAAGCAAGATGTGGCCAAAAGAAACTACAAAAACCAAATACAACCCATGCGAGTTGTCATCAAAATCATGATGGAGATCAAAGTGAAAATACACTCTAATCAAATTATTATGCAAGAAACCCCCCTAATGGAACTTTATATTAGTTCATTTATTACAATAACCCATGATTGTAAAAGGAGAGAATGCAAAACATGCATAAATGAGAGAGAAAAAGTAAACCTAGTGCAAGAAAACAAGAATGAGTGTATGCACAAACCAAAGTTCACAACTTCCTCCCTGATAAAAATGGACCTCAGATCTGTGTAGAGGATTGAACCATCTTTCCAATGCTGCGAGAATGGAAAAAAAAGGATCATCGAGTCAAAAGATATGCCCTTTGAAGAGAAAAAAGCTTCATCTGAGTTCAACGACGTTCAAAATAAATCTGGAGAAAAATCAGAAAAAACTATCTCCACCATTGGATCGGCGTTAGAATCAGCTTTCCAATGGTATCTTGTTTGAGAAAAAAGGACACCGTATGCAAAAGTTACGCCTGATTTGGTGAAAGTTGCTCTAGAATGGCCAATTTGGCCTACAGGCGTCTAGGGGGCTTAAAAAAATAGGCCCCTAGTCCTGTGCGTGACCAGGGGCTAGCGGGCAGGGGGCTGGGGGATGGGAGCTGGGGCAGAGCCCTTGGTCATCCATATGACCAGCAGGCAAGGGCGGAGGGCGGTCGAGGGCTAGGTGCATAGCACCTGGTCCCCCATGTGATTGACGGTCTTTGCATAAAGGGCTTGCGTGGGCTGGGCTGAGGGCCGGCGGCTTGCAGGTGGTGGTGGTCGACAATGATGGTGAAAAGGTGGCTGCCTGGTGGCCGTCGGGTGGTAGGATGTTTTTGAACTACAGGCGTTGGCTTAGATCCCAAAAACACATGTTTTTTGATTTATTTTTTTCAATTTTTGTGCCTCGAGGAGGCAAAAATTTTTGCCTCAGAATCAACTTTCTCTGAAATCAACGAAATGAAAGGCGTTCTTAGGGTTTTTGGCCGTTGCGAACATGATGGTGACCTTCATTTGTGCCCAAAGTGCCTCGAAAAATCAGCTACCCCCAGATCTTCAAAAAAATCACCGAGTTTGAAACCCTTGTAGATCTCTTCAACGATGACCAAAATCAATAAAATAAAAGTCAATCCTGACTTTTTCCAACGCTTTGAATCCAATGGAGATGCCCAATCTGATCCAAAACGCTGCATAGATGAAATCAAGGCATGAAACCCTCAAGGAATCCCGAATGTGTTATGTAATGATTTTCTCCAAAAAATTGAGAAGGGGCTGCAGATCAAGGCTTTGATACCATGTTAGAAACCAAGATTAGACATGCAAACTAGAAAAACCTTCCACATAAGAGAAAAATAGAAAAAAGCAAGAGCTTTGCATGAAGATGTGCAAATAATATTATTCAGGAATTCATAAATTACATGAGATGATTTGCTTTATAAAAGCAATGTATGCATAACCCTAAAGGAAACCCTAGTGTGCACACTTAATAATTAATAAATAATTAATTATTAATGTGCCTAAGTTTAGCTTAAGCAACTAAAGTGATAAGTGACTTAATTTTTTAACCAATATGATGTAATTAATTAAGTGAAATAACTTATTACTCTAACATTTTTTTTTTATCGATCCCTAGCGCTGCCATATTTTCTTCTTCTTTTCAACAGACATAAAGGATTTCTATCTCACTATCATGAAAAATGTAACCCATAACACATTGTCATAACTGCACTTTGTTCAATTTTGTCACTGTCGTATATGCCATTTTTTCTAATCAATGGCTTCCATATCTTTCCTTGCCAAACTTTTGGTTATTGTTGATTTTTATTCCATGCACAGGTGGGTGGAGCAACCCAAGGACAATTTTCTACCCATATAAATATCCTTTAGACACTTAGATCTACCTTTGAGTACTCTATTATTCATCATTTTTCAATAGACTTGCCATGTATTTATTTAAACTGCCTTTTGTCTACTATCTTAATCTCTTGACCTTGGTACTGTCACATGTGAACTATTTTCTATATAATTCTTTGTCTCATGTTCATACCCTCTACACATTTGATTGTCTTCATGTTCTTTATAATGACTATCATTTCATATGTGACTCTATCCATTGTGCATGTAACTAACCTCTTGAGCTGATTATAAGCTTCCAACCACCCTACAACTTGTTAATTATCCATTACTGACTTTGACTTGAGTGTGATCTCATCCTTCTCTAACATACCACATCAACATTCACCATCGAAAACAATATGAATGACACTAACTATGAGACAAAAATCAAACAATAGTGATGTAACACTTATCATATATTACAAAAACCCTAAATAGGGCTTTGGTTGATAACAATCTTTGTCACCCCAATCTAGCTATGGTTTAGACAAAAAGTTAATGGTTTTGACAAGGTTCTATTGATGATGATATTTGATAGGTTTAAAAATGCAATACAAAGATTTAGGTCTTTTGGCAAGGTTTAGACAAAATCTTACAAGATTTGATAAGGGTTTTGGCATTCTAGAACAAGGGTTTAGACAAGGCTTAGACTGTTAACAATCTTTCATGGTGATTGTCTTTAGATAAAATCTCTTTACACTGTCATAGTAGATAAAAACCTTCTTCACTCTTCTTTGTGACTACCATTCCTTTTTAATGTTTTGATTGTCTTTGTTTCCAATAGTCCTCTATTCACTGTTCTCAAGACTTATTCAAATGATTGTTCCTTTGTTTACTATGCTTTGTCTTCCTCCAACTATTTATAATCAACCTTGACTATAACAATCATGACATCTCACCTGTTAAGTATCACTTCATGATGGACTATAAAACTATTGGAAGATTGTCATTGATGATGTTGTATGGCAACATGAGCATGGTATGTATATTTTGCATGATCTAGTGTTGTAATTGATGTCAACATGGTTGTGGATAATTCTAGCATGATTCAGAAGTTTTTTTGAAGATATTTGTACAAGATAAGTTGGTTCAAAAAGTATAGATACACAAAAAAATGCCTAAGTGTCAAATCTACTAGTACAGTGGTTCAGTGCATCAGTTTTTGGGTTTGCACTCCATCACAAATAGAGATATCACTCTGCGATTCTAAGTAATTTGGTGATCATCAGATGCATCTAAATCCAAGGGTTTTTGTTGTTTGGTAAGTATCTTGGAAGATATGAATGACAGAGTTCAATTTTGTATATTGCAGTTATTTTCTATATAGAGTGTCAGTGTGGTAGATTCCACATTCCTTCGCGGATGATTATTTTGAGTTGCATTGTTAAGGATAAGCTTTCAAATGTCAGCTGAGTGGAAATTCTAGATGTGATCGTGTTTTGAGTTCAACATGTGGTGGATTGGGTAAATAGATAAAAGTTTTTGTGTTTAGGTCTTATTTGGGGCCGACCTAACACGTTTGAAGGATTAATATGTGTTGCAAGCTTATGTAAGACCTATATTGGGTCCATCTTGACCTATCTTGAGGAGAATTGAATTTTAAATTAAGGCACGAGATGTGGATGAAATGTTTTGAGGACGATAAGTTCAGATTTTGTGTGTTACTTCCAATTAGGCTAACCTAATTGAAGTTACACTTGATGTGGATATATATAGTAGTTTGTTTTTGGTGTTTTAGGGAGATGACTGAGTGATGTGCGATAGATGACATGTATATTGTTCCACCTACATGTGCGTGATGCGAATATGATCAAAGCTGTGTGAATTATGTGAATTTAGAGCAGAGCAGTGCATTGATCTAGATTGGTGCAAAGATTGTTTTGTACTTCATTGGAATTGTAATCTAGCATATTGTAGATGAAATTATAAAAGTTCAATACAATGTGAGCCGCCCTTTATTTCTTCTATCTTATTATTTGTGGACATTGAGTCCACCTACAGTGAGAATTTATGTAATATACTATATCTAGATATAATATATTGTGAGCCAACCCTCACCTTGGTTTTTCCCATTTCCACATAAAAATATTGGTGTTCATGTGTTACATGATTTTTTGGATGTTTCATGCTTCCATTCATTATTGCACTTTAATATGTTTTGGTAATTGGATGGCTAATGCCTAAATGGTTTAAAATAATAATGATTCACTCCCCCTTAGTATTTCAGGTGTTTAACAAAAACACCCTAACAAAATAAAATGTGATCTTGATTTGTGCCTACAAACTTTGTTATGGAGTCCTCACAATTAGCAATCCCTTTAGTCAACTCTACGCAATCCTCTTTAACCTCATTCTTTACTAAATACCAGTGATGAACTCCTTCAAACTCTACTCAAACCAATGATAGAATCCTTCAAATTCTAACAAAGATCTTCATTATCTTTTCACTATGCAAAGATGATAAACTGGGGTTTATTACTATGTTTTGTTTTTTTACCCCTTGAACTTCCATTCCCTTGCTTGTTTTCTTGTCATTTTCATGATAAACTCTTACCTCTGTGTCTTCCATACTAGGATCTCTATGAAGAATCCTAGAATCTCTACATGCCTTTATTGCACTTACTTGTCATATCTTTCACTATCATTTTGCTATATTTTATTATCTATCATGTGACTGTCTTTCTTATTCATGTTTTACTATCATTATAACCTTAAGTTTTCCTTATAGTGATTGATTATAACATCATAGTAATTTCATTGATATAAGTAGCAACATAGGTGTTGACGTGATATACAATAAACAAAAGGAAACTCCAAAAACCCTAGCCTTGTTGCTATACTTAAACAAGCGTTCAATATGATATACATTATGGACAAAGCTTCATAGCCTCAACACAAAGTTTATCTATTGTCACATGTATTGTCTATATATTTTCATTCAAACACATTGGATGATACGTGATGTCCCATATCTAGGCACAAACTCGAGATGAAAACCCTACTGCTTGTGACAAAGACCTCACATGCATCCCACATACTTCGACGATAGAAAATCATCATTCAAATCCAACATATGCTAATGGATTTAACAAAAAGGTTTTCTTATGACAATGAGATGGTTTCAACAAAGAAGACATACATATCCCCTTCATTGAACTCCATGTGAATGCTCTTGCATGGAAGGAATATGATGACATCTAGGGACCATGCAACCATTTTCACCCACCTTCCCTCGTCATGAATAAATTCATACATGAAATATCCCTACAATAATATTTCTACAACATTGAAACTGAAAAATAACAATGAGCATAGACATTGTATGCACTTTTTGTCGAAAATGTTGTCATTGACATCAAAGAAATTAATAATTCCTAGGGGAATTAATATTTACCTATGCAAATGGTAGCCAACTATGAGGTTTTCATGAAGAATATTTATTATATTTTAATAGGATTGTATGTTAGCCAACATTTAAATTCATGGAAATGTTGGAATTATGGCTACTCTTATTATATTTTAATCTAAATTTGTAAATACAAGTAGACTCGTATTTTGGTGCCTACATTGGAGAAATAAGCATTATAAAAGGACGTTGACCCCCTTGGAAAAATAAAAATAAGTCATTTATTATTTTGAATAGAGGCCAACCCTTTTGGAAAGATCTCCTCATTTCAAGAAGAGGTGCGATGAGGTATAAATGCATATAAGTTGGAGATGGGAGAAGTGAGAATTCAATGCAATATCTTTTTATATACTAGCAGACTTATGAGAAAATATTAAGGAATCGTAATCAAACTTTATGAGAAAATTTAAAAGGAGATATGAACAAATTTAAAGGAGATTTATGAGCATATTTAAAGGATATTTATGAGCAGATTCAAAGGAGATTTTTGAGCAGATTTATAGCAGATCTACAAGCAAATTTAATGAAGGAATTTGACATGATTATCATGCTTTGAAGAAGCAATATTCAAGAAGATGAAAGTTTTATTCCTTTGGAGTTCGGTGCCTTCCAATTGAAGAGATTGGTTTCTCTTTCTAGGTTGGTGCCTCTCAATTGAAGAGATTGGTGTCTCTCAATTGAAGAGATTGGTGTCTCTTTCTAGATTGGTGTCTCTCAATTGAAGAGATTGGTGTCTCTTGCTAAGTTGGTGCTTAGTGGTAGGGATTGGTGTCTCCAATGGCTTGGTGCCTATAAAAGATTTGTAGGAGAATTTTATTTATGTGATTGGATTTGGAAAATAGATCCAAGTAGTCTTTCTTTGTGGTTTTCTACCAAAAGGGTTTTCACATAAATCTTGTCTCTTAGTTGGTAGATTTAAATAAATAAAAGTTTATCTTATATTGATTCACCCCCTCTCAATATAAGTGTGTGTTCCCATCACTTATCATGATAGAATCTTAATTTAAAAGTGTTAGAACCAACATAAACCTCCTTGTGGCCTCCAATTGAAGCTCGATGATAGCCTTGGCTGCACCATGAAAGTCTGCATGCTCAAGTGAAGACCAAAAGATAACAAGAAACCCTAAAATGCTCTACCTCTCCTAATGAAACTCAAACTTTCATTAAAGACTTTCCTCCAAAAGCTCATGCACGTAGGTTTTTGACCAAGTAAAGGAATTTTTGACAAGGTTATAATATTTTAGAAATTTCAACATATGCCAAGACTCCCTTTCAAAAGTGAATACATGAATTATGACTTTGAGTATGGACAAAAAACCTTGTTAAATTTACCTTTGGGAATATCGACCTTTTTGCAAGTTCCAAGACTAGACTCAAGACTTATTGAAACTTCAAGAACATGTTAAATGTTATTTAGGCCACAGGGCAAAAATATGCCAATAATTATGTAGTACTAATTTGTATTTGTAGTGTAAAAAATTGTAACCTTAACAATTTCACACTTTGTTTTGCCCCCCTAAATTAATGAGCCTAATTAAGTCCCTAATTTCCTAAATTATCCATTTCAAAGCCTATTTTTATCATTTTCTTACAAAGTTGCAAGCATTGAATAAATGCAAATAGTTAATGTTATTATCCCAACACTTAATGTCCTAGCAAATAGGGCTAGGACCCATACACCCATGGGCGTATGGGTCCCCCTATCTTACTAGGGACCAATTTTTAATATGTTGTTGGCAACCTTTTAACATTTAGAATTCAAATTTCAATTGTTGGCTTTTGGAATTTGATTTTCAGGAAATTAGAACAATTGCATATAAATACCTAGTTACTTTACCATTTGAAATCTAACATGGACTATCTAGCGCTTAGACAAAATTGAGAAAATACTATTGTTAAGAGTAGCATTTTCAGATTTTATTACAACAATTCAAGATCCAACATCATGTCAAATTCTATGTGTGCTCTTGTTATTGTTATGTGAAGGCTAACATTTTTGTAGGTATCCAAGCATTCAAGCATTCAAGCAAGTATATCAAGCACAATCCAAATCCGTAAGGTGATGTGTATGACTTCAGTCCTTCAAGGAAGCCATTGAAGGGTGGTGAGCTGCAACATTGTGTTCATTCATCATTCCTTTCTTTCAATTATCATTTTTATCATTGACATTGCCATTGTGGAAGTGGAAACACTAAAACGGGGTTTGATTGAGGCAAGCCCCTAAAATGGCCCAAAATTTCTCCTCTTTGTGAATGTGCAAAATGTAAGTTTGGAGAGGATTGAAGAGATCTTAAGGGAAAATTCTCCATTGTTGCATTTGTTGTCACATATCTTATCAAGCCACAAAAAGTCACCTACAAAATTTACCATTGACATTTTGACAAGTTTGCAACTGGGAAACAGAAGGGCACATCCAACATTAGAGGACTACAAAATCAGTTTTAGGACCTCCTATCAGGGACCCATATGCCCCTAGGTGATAGTGTCCCTTTGCACATGCCTGATTCAGCTTTTGGTGACAGGTACACATCAACTGCACTTCTGAGATCCACTTGCAATTTATAATTACAGTCCATGTATTTTCAGGATATAACTGTTATCTCTTAGAAATGCACCCTATGCAAAGTTATGAAAACTGAGCTTTCTAGAGAAACATGGGAACTTTTCCAGGTTGTGGGTCACCTAAAAATGGAAAAGAACCTCCAGAGAAGGCCAGATTCCTTTGTGTTATCACCTAACTACTGATCTTCATAAGGAAAAGGGAGAAGGAGTGCATGAAAATGAAAATGAAATCCTATGGTGATACACCAAATTTGACAAGAGCAATGAGACACTCAAGTTACACTTGAATACTGATGATGGATATGGGACTGCACAACAAGTTTTTGTAGATTATGCATAAGTATTTCACAAACAGGTTTGACATGCACACACTTTTAAGAAGGAAAAGCAATTTTTCACAAATTAAAAGCTCATGTGCAATTCAGTAAACACAATTTGTAATCTACATAATACTACTTTTGCAAAGAGAGGCATGCTAATATGAGACAAAGCTATAAGGAAATAGAAATATTTCACAAAGTAGCTTGATCAATCACCTGAAAATGCACAATATTTTGCAAGAACCAGAAGGAAAATTGAACCATCAATGGTAACCAAGGTAAATTCTATATATTATGCTCCAAAATGAGTTACAAAAGTTTGCTAATCTGCGAAAGGACTGTAAAAGTCACAAACTTTCAAAAAGGATAAGAAGAACTCCCTTTAAAATGAGGCAAAAATGCCATATATACAACAAAAAAACTCAAAAGTGTCAGCCTCTGCCCTAGGGCTTACAAAAAATGAAACAGTTGTTGAACACGTCGGCCCTCTAATCTTTTGGAATACAGTTAATGTTGCATTCAATGTGCATCCCTCTGTCCATGTCGGTGAAAATATCACCCTCAGGAGTTGCCTTCAAATCTTTTGCAACAATCGTATTAACTTCTGGCCTCTGTGTCCACCCTCAAGAGCTTCATCAAAGTTGCGTTGAATGTTTCTGAGTGTTATCATAAATGTCGATCCACCCCTCGCTAGCAAACATTACAGTTGTCCTTGCGGTCTCCTCCTTTTTGTTCTTCTCTTGTTCTAGACCCTTCCGCAAGTTGACCTTCTTTGAGAAGCAACATCAGGTTTATCCTGCTTAGATCCTTACATACGAACACCTCTGTCCACCGAACGATCCATCATTTTTTATCATAGAGCAGATCCATGTCCCTTACATTTTGCTGATCTTCTTCATAGGGGTATTCAATCATTCAAATGGCCAATGGTTTGCCTTTAGTTCTCTCTGATTGGTTGAACACATGCTACGTAAGATTCCCAAGTAGTCAAAAGCTATTTAGATTGAATCGCATGTCGGTGAGACACTAGTCGTGTCTCCTCGATGCGATTAAACTCCACAAGACGGTCGACACAGCCTAGGACTGTCGGCGAGACTTCATATCGAGCTGCAAGAGTTATATCGATATCCCAAAATTTTTGCCAAGACAATCACATTTGACAAGAGGTCACAGCGGGCGCTAAGAGTCATACTAATATCCTTTTCCATTGGCAAGCTCATCGCTATCGACAAGACTCCCCTCAGTTGGAAAGATGTTATACCGAAGCCCCCACCTTTCGGTGAGACTTCCATCGATCGGTGAGACATCTCCCCGAGCTCAACCTCTTCGGCAAGAGTCCACCCTGTCGACCAGACGTCATATCGATATCAATCCCTCTCGGCAAGACCTTACCCCGTCGGTGAGACCTCATGTCGAAGGCATAACCTTTCGCCGAGACCTCCATCTGTCGGTAGGACCTCTCCCCGAACGTAGAACATTACGCCGACGCTAACTCCCTTCGGCAAGACACCATTGGATCGGCAAGACCTTTTGCCAAGGCCACTTCATTTCGCCGAGACCTCGCTCCGTCGGTAGGACCTCTCCCCGAAGGTAAAAAACTCTCCCCGACGCCAACCTTGTGAACAACTTTTGGTGAGACTCCCACTGGTCGGCAAGACGTTACAGTGAAAGCACCCTCTGTCGGTGAGACCACCGGTCATCGGCAAGACATCACACCGAACTCACAGCCTTTCGGCGAGACCTTATGCCGAAGGCAATCCCCTTCGGCGAGACTTTATGCAGTCGGAGAGACATCATCCCGAAGCAAATCCTTCCCCTTGACGCCACCCTTGTGAACAACTGTCGGCGAGACATCCCAAGTGGAGAGAGATATAAAACTTCACAACGACCGAGATGTCTTGGCGACCATGAGGATTTCAAATGAATAGAACCAGTGCTAGTTGGCAAGACAACAGGAGGGTCTCAACGAATTTCTTCCTCATGAGTTTTATGCCAAATCTGATCAGATGTATGATTTAACCCTTAACGCAAATGTTCCTCCATCTGGACTTCATAAACACTTGAAACATAGGTTGCCCTGCCTAATTGAGCCCGGGAGTGAAAATCGGGTAACAATAACATTTATCATATTAGGCCATTTAGTTCAACTTGTTTAATCATTATAAATCATTTCCAATTCATTTGCAAGGCCCTAAGAAAGTGGATCCAGGTCTAATTGACTCACCTCTTGGGTTGATAGTCAATCTATTCACCTTGTTGATCCACCTTCTAATGCAACTTAGAAAAAGGATCCTAATCAACCCTAGTGTTTAAACCTTAAACATGAAGGCCCCTTCCAACCCTCCTTTTTCTATGTTTTAGTATTGTGCTAGCTTCAAGCAAGAAATTAAGGTAGAATATTGATTTCATAATTTTGCAAGAAAGAATTAAGAGATGAAATCCATGAAAAAATGAATTCATTACCATTTAACACAATGTGAAAGAATGATTTTTAATAACTTATCCACATGATTTTTATTAAAATGAATTAGGTGATTGCCCATGTTGAAAGTCAAATGCTAAAAATAGAAACATCACAATTCGTATCCTTCATAACTTTTAGCAACCTAATGTTTATGGCCTTGTTTTTTAAGACTTAGGTTTATTAAGTGCTACCTAATCAAATTAATCTAAATTCTACTTTGTAATCCCCTACAACACCAATTATTCTATATGTTGAGTGTGAAAGATCTCTTGTTAAGAGGAATTTGTACTAAGAAATTTTAAAGTATTACTTGAATACCGATTAACATAGTCCTAACAAGAAGTTAAAAATGCATATTTAGAAACAAATATTTCTCAAAGAAAATAATGAAAACAGAAGACATAATTTAGATGGATTTGTATGGAATATATTATATTGATTTCTCAAAAAGAATAGGAATAATTACCAAAAAACATCTAAAACGAGCTCAATGGCCTTTTCAATTTCAAATTAAAGTCGCTTACACATTTTTTTAGAATTATTCCAATCATATTACAAACTATGATTTTCCCTTTTATAAAGAAAAATTGAAACTTGTCACTTATTTTTACTATCTTGAGTTTGTTAAGAATTTAGGATTTCAAAAAGTGCTTGATTTCAAAAAGTGCTTGTTGGGCCCAACTTCTCAAATGTTTAGTGGTTACCCTTACAACTCAAAAGAAAGTTGGGAGCTAAATCCAACCAGAAGGCTCAAATCCATTAACTAATGAACATAAGATGGATATTTATGTAATCATGGGGCATGATTTAGAGGATCAATAGCTATGGACCATGAATATGATCACTCACCCTTGGGGACAAAGCTAGAGAGAAGAAATATAAGATCTCTAAATTTACAAATTACCTAAAATATACTAGGTAAAACTTACTACAATTTGTAGTCCCTCTCATCTCATAATAAAAATTACCACCTAGAAAATTTAGATAAAGAAATATGAGTCAAATAAACAAGTCTCAATATCTTATATAGATAAAAAATTGTTAACTTTCACCATATTAAGGAGTATATGTCATGCCTAAAATTTAATGACATGAAAACCTGAATAACAGATTTGTTTATTTATTTTTCATTCTTTTTTTCAACCCATTGCTCCTATGCCTATCTTAGTAATGACACACTAATAGCTCCTATCTTTCTATGTTAGCTTCCATAGACTTTGGTCTTGGTTAGGTCCTCATCAAGCTTTATGAATTTTCAACTAGAATGATCTTGATTCAATGTCTAAAGTGTAATTGAAATAGCACAATGTAGTTTCTCTTGTACACCCTCTTAGAACCAATATAATTAAATAATTAACTTTAAATTTGGCCCATGATTTAAATAATTTAGTACACCATCCAACCTAAGCACAATTACTCCATAAATAATAGTGTAGTGAACCATAAAGTATATAATAAAATAGAATTACATAAGAATAAGATCATTAGTACTTAAATGCAAATTCTTATGACAATTTCTCCCTTACATGCTACTTAAGTGATTTAAATTGATAGAAGTGTTTTATTAACAATTTACAGCCGATGGATGGTCGTAAATTTTTCAAAGAAAGAACGAGAAACAATGATGCTATGGATCAATTCTTCAAGGACAATGAATGAGCGAAACTGGTTAAGCTTCCCTCGTGGGGTTATGAACAGGCTTCCCTAAAGCATATTTGGGATGATGTGGTAGAAGTATTAATGCAGTATGTTACTCTTGATGGATGATATACTGCTATTCTAGGGCACCATTTTACTCTGCTTAATCATTTTAAACATGGATTGCATGTTTCTTTTCCATTTTTTCTCCTATCATCCTTAGAAGTCTTGATTTATTCCCACTTAAAGAATTGTAGGGCACCTGTTCTTCATGAAGGCCTCATTTTTCTCATCATGGAGCATGTGAGAGCTCATACTTTGGCTAAGTCTGTTAAGGGGAAATAAAAGGTCACAAGTAGGGATTATTTTTCTTTTGGCTCAAAGACGAGTGTTGATGGTGATACATAATGGAATGTGGATGAGGATAATACTTTGAGGGTTTCTTCGTCCCATGTGGCCGCCCCCTCTAAGAAAAGAAAAAAAGGAATTTAAAGAAGAAGGGTCCTGCCAAGAAGTTAGTTATGCAGAATTCAGAATCTCGTGGGTCCTTGTTTGATGGGGAAGACACTGATCAAATCTTGGGTGGGTCTCATCACCGTCTATCTAAGGAGAATTTTGAGCTTCATGGCCAGGGTTCTGGTGTGTTTGGTCATGAGGAGGTGCAATATGTTGAGGATAGGGTTAATGTGGTTGAGGAGATTTCATGGAGGGATTCCAGAAGGATCACTAAATTGCAAAGTAGGGGTTGAAAGGTGGTAGGAACGATAAGAATGCTTCTCCATAACAGGTTAAGGATGCAATGGATAATATTATTGATATCGATGATTCCCCTGTTTGAAAGTCTCCCCCTTAGGAGGAGGGTGTTGGGGATTTGGGTGGTGAGGAGGCCTTGGACTAGAGGACTGTGTGTGAGGATATTGGTGTGAATTCAAACCTTGGCAAGCCAAAGTCGTTAAAGGTTAATCCTCTATTTGAGGATTTTTCTTATCTCAACGATGACAATACCTCCATGTTTGAGTTGTTGGATATGGCTCGGTCGGGTGCTATGCGCACCTTTAAACTTGCTAAATGGGTGTTGCAAGAATTCAACAAGGTCGATATTAAGATTAGGGGCTTGAAGGAGAACATGTCGAACTAGCCGAAAGTGTCTTCTTTGAACCTTCTTATTGAGCGGCTGGTGAATTTAGAATACTTGTTTTCAGATTTCAAAGCCCAGTGGGAAAACCACCTTGGTGAAATGGAGGGAAGGATTAAGGAAAAGAATGAGGATATCAAGAAATTACTACAGATTAGTCATAGTTTCGTTAAAAACAATGCAAAGTCCCTGAAGGTTCTGTTTGGTAAGATTAGTCAGCTCAGGGAGGATCAATTGTACTTCACAGACATGATTTAGAAGGAGCATACCTCCAAAGGTAAGGGGAAGAAGATTGTCAAAGAA
Organism: Sequoia sempervirens; assembly: GCA_007258455.2. Classification (NCBI taxonomy): domain Eukaryota; kingdom Viridiplantae; phylum Streptophyta; class Pinopsida; order Cupressales; family Cupressaceae; genus Sequoia; species Sequoia sempervirens. The sequence goes on along the minus strand of VDFB02271358.1, from coordinate 1,198,434,638 downwards.
GAGGCGAAAGGCTCAAGCACTAGAACAAGGGGGGACCTTAGGAAGAGGTTTGAAGAAGAAAAGAAAGAATTAATGGACATGGTTAACCTACACTGCAATCAGGAGATTGAGGTGGCAAATACCTTGAAAAATATGAAATAGTTTCTGTGTTTTGTCTGTCTTTGCTTTTCTACTGTCGGGTTGCTATTTTTTGGTTGTTGGTTTACTTTTGGTTGTTGCTTACGCTATAACGTGTTTATCTCTTAATGCAACATTTTTTTGTAATGTGATGTAAAGGGTTTTTGGTCCCTTCAAAACTTGTTTTTCACATATAATCAAAACAATTATAATCCTCTATTATTTATTAAATTTCAAGACATTATAGACTTAGATATAATAACCTCATGTACTAAAATTTAGATCTATATATGTTATATAGTATGTGTAGGTTTAATATCCATTTCCCCAACCCCCCAAGTTATAAGTATTAATCACAATCTATTATAATTTTTAATAAAAAGAGGGTAAAAACTTTATAGAATTAGGAAAATGGTACAAATCCAAGAGTTACAAACCACCCACCAAGGGCCAAAAGAAAAAGCATCTAGCAATACCCAAAACACATCTCATATCCTCCGCAACCAAGTCCTCAAGCTCCCTAGCAAGACCATCTGAAAGAACACTCCAATCATCCACTTTCCAGTTCCCCTCTGCTTAGAAGCCCATTTAGCCAAACCATCAGCCACCTTATTCCACTCCCTAGGGATATGGTGGAAGGTGATAGAGTCCAAGGACTCCCCAGGGAGATGATCTGTCTAACCACTCCAACCAGTTGCCAGTTAGCATCCTCTAGATTGCCTCTTATCCAACAAATCAACCACAATCTAAGAATTTGACTCAAAAATTATCCTTCTCCAACCAAGGGTACAAGCCTTTTTCAAATCCAAGAGAATAGCCAAGGCCTCCATGAAATTGTTAGAATGCAGGATGCAATACTTAGAGAAGAACACAACCACACTAGAGCAGTCCCTACCAATGTATCGACCCCAGCATGGCCAGGATTACCTCTAGAGGACCCGTCCGTATTTATCTTCCACGCCTCCAAAGGTGGAGGCATCGAGTGGCCATCTCGTTGAACCTTCTCTCTAACACTTCGACCAAGGCCATGCCTATTCCCATCCTTGGCACAACTAGAAAGCCCCAACCTCTGAACAATTTTCATATCTCCAGGGTTCACAAGGGCCAAGAGGTCACACCTAGCTGTCAAAGTCTCCTACAAAACTCCCAATATCCTCATCCAAACCTGCATCACCTGAAGCTTCTTATCCAAAAAAATCCTGTGATTACACTCCAACCAAATCTGCCAGATGATGAAGCTGGGACCAATTAACCAAGTAGTGTGAAGAAATGAAGTCTTAGCTGTAGAAATCCCTAGCCTACTACAAAAGTCCTCTAGAGATGAAGCATGCCAACACAGATGACTCTAGAGATCCCACCAGAAGTGCCAAAGCACCCTATAAAAAGGGCATTGGAAGAAAATATGGGAAGTATTCTCCTCACTATTAGAGCATAAAACACACACCAAGGGGCCTTGAAATCCCTGCTTCCAAAGATTCTCCTAGGTCAAGAATCTACTATAAATCACCAACCAGGAAAAGAAGTTACACTTGGGCCAAGAGAATTTGTTCCAGATTTGCTTCCACCAGGGAACCCTTGTGCAGCCAAATAATTGTTCATCAAGAACCCTATATCCAGAGGCCACGATGAATTTTCCTTTCTGGTCTCCTCCCCAAGCTAGAATATCCCTCTCCAATAGGGAGCTACAAACCCTACCATCGAAGATGCAAGCAAGCTCCTTATGATCCTCCTCTGAACCTCCAGGTGGCCACTCATGCGGTTCCTTCCACCTGTACACCAAAGCCCGATCCAAAACTTGAGGAGATTTGAAATCTACCACATGAGTCCAAACTACATCCAAAAAATGTCTACATAGGTCCTACAAATGAGGATGAGTAGACATAATAGGAGGATGTCCATCTTAGGAATCAAACCAAAAGAGAGCATCTAAACCCTGTTGCAAATCCAGAATAGGCCTTGCTTAATCAACCTGGCTCCCCTCTTGAGGGTGCTCCAAACCATATATCCTTTACCCTTGAGAGTGTATTTGGGAACATCCTCTCCATCCACAACCCCAATATATTTTGAGGTGAGGATCTTAGCCCAAGTCTGCTAATGTTGAGAACACCATCTCCAATAAAGCTTAGCTACCAAAGATTGCCCAATTAAATAAGCGTGATGCAGCCCGAGACCACCCTCCTACTTCAGATGACAAACCACATCCCACTTAACCAGACTCCACTTTCGTGAAGAAGATTTCTAGACCAAAGAAACTGCTGATAGAGGGCCACAAAGTCCTTCACAAAGCTGGAAGGAGCTAATAAAACAAAGCACCTATACAAAGGGAGAGCCTACACCACAAAATTCAAAAGAGTCACTCTTCCCACAGTAGAGAGCCATTTGAACGTCCAATGACTGACCTTTTTTAAAAAATTATCAATAACATCCTGCTAGAGCACTCGAGGTAAGGAGCGAACAGCCAAAGGAATGCCAAGGTAAACAAACGGGAGTAAGCCAACATGGAACTTAAGAATACCCACAATCCTCTGCTGAATAAGATTAGGAGTGTTAAAGAAATAGATAAAAGACTTGTCTTCATTAATGCTTTGACCCGAAGCCACCAAATAACAATCTAGGGCCCTCCTTATATTGATTGCTTCATCTACTATGGAAATGCCCATTAGCACTGTGTCATCCACAAACTAGAGATGGGACTTGGGGGGAAGATTATTACCCCACCGCCAACCCTGAATCAAGCCAAGCTCCACCTGAGATTTCAAGAATATCCATTCTGCCATAAAAATGAATAAGTATGGAGATAAAGGATCTCCCTATCAAAGGCCCCTAGATGCCCTAAAAATCTCATAAGGCTAACCATTGACAAGCATAGAGAAGGAAGTAGTCATTACACAACTCAAAACCCAGTTAATCCAATCATTTCCAAATCCAAAAGCTCTCAAAATCTTGGTTAGAAAATCCCATTTGACACGATCATAAGCCTTGGCCATATCAAGCTTAATGAACATAGCCTTCTTCTTGGAGGAGGCCATAGAATGTGTTGTCTCTGTAGCAATGACCACACCATCCAGAATCTACCTACCAATCACAAACCCACCTTGTTCCTCAGAGATCAACCTATCTAACCATAGCTTCAAGCATTCCGCAATCAACTTGGTGATGATTTTGTACACCACATTACAAAGGGAAATAGGCCTAAAGAGATCCAAAGAATTGGCTCCCTCATGCTTAGGGATGAGGGCCAAGAAGGTGGCATTAAAATATCTGAGCATTTGCTTATTCTTTTGAGATTCCCGAACAACTTCAAGAAGGTCAAGCTTGATAACCTCCCAAAAATCCTGAAAGAACTCAACCGGGAACCCATCAGAACCAAGAGCTTTACCTTTCCTCATCTGAAACACTATATTTTCCAATTCCAACAGAGAGATTAGTTTGAGAAGAGATCCATTTATTTCCTCAATCACCAAGGGAGGAATGCAAGCCAAGATTGCATCTTCATCCCCACTGGTAGGAGTAGAATCATCATGGAAAAGAATAGAGAAGAACCGAACATACTCTTTAGAAATTTTAGTAGAGGAGAGAATAGGGTCCCCATCTGGGGATTTTAGAGAAGTTATAATGTTCCCTTACTTCTGTCTTTAACTAAATTGTGGAAAAAGGATGCATTCTTGTCACCCTCCTGCAACCAATCAATGTGATACTTTTTCTTCCAAAAAATTTCCTCGTGCAACTCCCATTCCTCCACATCCTTTATAGCTATAGCCTCTAGCCAACTCAACTCCTTAGTAAGCCCCTGATCCCAGATTTGCTAAGTGATGGAGTCCAAGTGCTCTTAGGAAGCCCTTTTAGCCTGGAAAACATTATTGAAATGGTGTTTGTTGCAACGTTTCAGCATATATTTGACATACTGAAGCCTCTTTGTAAAGGAGTACATAGTAGTACCAAAATCTGGCTTTCCATCCCTCCACCACTCAGGGATTAGGTTATAGAGAGATGCATCATAAAGCCACATAAGTTGGTATTTAAAAGACAGTCTTTTAGAAGACCTAGCCAAATAGGTAGAGAGTTTGATTGGCCAATGATCTGAACCCCACCAATCCAAAATCTTAGAACTAGTCATCCATCTGTCGCTAACCCAAAAAATGGACACCAGGAACCTATCTAGCCTTTAAAAAATGGTAACATCCCCAATCCTCCTATTATTCCAAGTAAACACCCCATTCAAAGGTTTGATATCCACTAGATTCATAGAGGCCACATTATCCCTCATGAGGTTCGAGGAGGCATCCAGACGGAAAGTCCCACCTCTTTTCTTATCTAGAGACAAGATCACATTAAAATCACCTGCAATAATCTAAGGGAGAAAAGGCTCCAAGGAATGCAAGAATCTAATTTGAGACCACAAATGAATCTTACCAGGAAGATCTGTAGGAGCATAAACATTAGAAAGAAGAATTCTTTCACCTAACTCCAAACTAGAAGCAACAAGGGAAGTAGAGCATCTATCAAAAATCCACCGTAGGGGAATAACTTTGTGTGGGTCCCATAAGTAGAAAAGACCCCTTGAGCTTCCCAACACCCCAACACATTGACAAAGACTTCTACCCCATATCTTAAGAACCAAATTCAACATACTATCAACAAAAAACTTAGTCTCTTGGAGGAAAACCAAATCAGGAGAGTGAACATGAATCAACTCACGAATAGCCTTTTGTTTAGGGATGTTATTCATACCCCTTACATTTCAAGATAACACAATCATATTTGCGGTTGGGAGAAGTGAGAATCAATAGTTCTCACCGAGCCAAACTTAACCAATGTCTCCCCAATCAACTTGACCTTTTCTTGATCCTTCTTCCTCCCTACTTTAAGAGGCTTCTCAGGAGCCCCCTTTTTGAGGGGTTTTTGCTAAAGGCCCAAAGTAGGAGAAAAGGTCTTGCCTTTACTAGATTCCTGAGCAGCCTTTTCAATGATGGTCCTAGAACCAAGAGGAACATATAACATATTTATGTTTGATGATATACCAATTCCCCCACACCCAGAGACTGAGGTAGGGAGTTTAGCATCCATCTGGTCCATTTGACCCCCTCCTCGGGTCACACTAGAAATAACATTTGGTTGATCCACCAAGCACTTCTCAACAATAGAACTATCTACAATTTGTATGTCAAAGGGCCCCTTCTTCTTGAACCAAACCCTCTAAAGCTTCAAACCTATTTGAGAGATTCCTCTTCCTGCCTATCCTTGATGGTCCTCTTTTGGCCTCTATTCCTATTGTGAAGTTTAATAGGCACAAAGCCATCCTTATCTGCCTCCCCCCCTAGCATGGGGGACTTACCCTTATCCATCTTCAAGTCAGACTAAGGAGGAGCAAAAGCTGAGCTAGTAGTAATAGAAACTTTGTGATACATTCACTGTAGGTGGCCATACTCATGGCATAGTCAACATCGAAAAGGTAATGCCTCATAGTCCAATTGTTGGATCCAAGAATTTTCCCCAATGCTCATGGCCACGAAATCCGACAATGGGTTATTCAAGTCAATTTCAACACAAACATGCGCACAAGAAATAACCCTTTTATTCAAAGTTTGTTGAGAGGACCCAATAGGCTTACCAAGTAAGAGAGCAATCATTTGCAAAATATCACTTCGCCAGGACTCCAGAGGTAAACGAAGGAGGAGTACCCAAACTAGAATGTGGGAAGGGAGCTCCTTAGCATAGTTGAATCCCATGTGCCATGGTTTAATGAATAAACCCACTTGATTATAAAAATATGGTCCACCCTCAAAAGCTTGATTTCTATCAGCAATACAAGAAAAATCCACCATGAAGAAATTGTTGGCAACCAATAGGATATCAAAGTCACCTTCTGGGTTCCAAGTTTTGCAAATTCAAGAATCGAGAAAGGGAAGCGAAGCCTGCATCCCCATGAACTTGCAAATCAAAACATGGTTACTATAGTACTCCACATCCTCTGCTACAAACTTAGGTTGTATCACGAGCATCAGACAATTCTTCGATCTCTCCAAACAGCCATTTACTTTTTGAATCTGAAAACCACTGTCCCTCATCAAACCCTCACCAGGGTTACCCATATTCACAAAAAAATGACTTCCTCTAGGAAGAGATGAACCATGATCAGGCTTGTCAGCCAGTGCATGCCCCCCATAAGAAATGACACACACCCCCGTCCGGAAAGAGACCCACAGGGCAGAGAATAGGTGAACACTAGAACATAAGCAACCTCACCCAAGGCACAAAGTGGAAGAAAACCACAATAAGGCTCAAAAAAACCTTACTTTATGGAAGGAAAAAGCTCCCCTTACAAAGAAAGTTGCTAAAAATCTCCCGCACCACTTCACAAGTCGACACAACCCCATAATGGCTCGCAAAAGAAAGACGGCAGGCAGAAAAAAAATGTTGAAAGAAAGCAAAAGATTACTGAAATAAAAGTAGACCATCCTTGGCCACTCTTGCAAGCAAGAAAACAACCCCCCCCCCCGCTCACATAGACCAGACTTCCACGCACAGCCAAAGGCCGATCTAGGGAAAAAACCCTAGCTCGCTTGCGACCTCTCACATCGAACACCATAATTCATTTTCAATCCCACCTCTATTATGTTTATGATTAAATAGTAAAAGATTCACAATCTATTATACTTAAAATGAAGACAAATTTTCAATTAATATATATATATACACACATATATATATACACATATATATATATACACATATATATACATATATACATATATATATATGTATATATGTATATATGTATATACATATATACATATATATATGTATATATGTATATATGTATATACATATATATGTATATATGTATATATACATATATATACATACATATTATAT
>VDFB02271358.1:1198405593-1198427545 GCA_007258455.2 Sequoia sempervirens | reverse complement strand
ATAATGAATATTACCCTATTAAACACACTATTGTTATATTGTTTGTATTGATTATTGTTATTGTTTTACTTCTACTTCCACCTAAATTTATATTTATGTTAAGTAAAAGACCTAGTCCTCTTCCTATTTTCTTGGAAGAGCTGACCATTGCTAATAATCTATTTATAGTTTTTGAATCAAAGGATTCTCACAAACCCTATATATTGGGATACTCTTATGAGAGAGCATAGCTATATTTTTGCATGAAACTAGATTGAATATTAGATTGATTTTATTTTGTTCTAAATTTTGTACATGTTAGATTAAAATAAAGAAGAATATTTTTGTTGCATTATTTCCCGAGTTAGTCATTGAAAGGAGGTATTGTGGAATGCAACAACTCAAGCAATGGCCACTTGAGGTACTGCATCATCCATGTCATCTTAGATGGTTAGTTAGATTCTAAATTGTATTCTCTAAAGTATAGTTTCCAACTTACATTACATTAATTGTTATGTTGTCATTTCTGAATTGAAGTCTCTTATTTACATTTCTATTCAGTGTTACTAAATTAATTATTTGAATTAGGTTACACTGTAACATAGCGAGTCACTAGTTACAATCCATGAATGATAAGTACCCAAGAAGTTATAGTAATTAGCACTTGCTTAGTACCATGCTATTTAATTAGGAGTTAATTTTAGTTAAGGAACTTTTAGATGAGTTTACTTTTGTTCAATCCCTGTACTCAATCAATTCAATAAGTCTAGGATTCTTAACTGCATATATAGTGTCAACATCATCTCAAATTCATGATTCAATGGTTGAAAATTTGTTGAAGCCCCCTTTTGAACAATGAACTACTTAATTTAGGGACCCTTAGGTCTATTAAGTTGTATGTATGATTATCTACATTATTTAATTAGACATTAGAGGAAGCTCTACATTTTTGGTACTGTTGTTGGGGATGGTGCTAAGTTTAGAATTCCTAATTATGTTTAAAAAAAATTTCATTGCTTTCATAAATTAGGAAGTTTTCATCTACAAGCATTAGGACCAATAGACATTTACAAATGAACCAAAAAATATTCACTAACAATGTGCAAGAGAAGCCATTTAAAGCTCAAGATACTATTGTATGTGGAGGTAGAGATATTCTTTGTGAAGATTTCTCCCCTCTTGACCCATGAAGCATTTGAAGATATTGGCACAAGCGAAGAACCAATTGAGGAAATCGATAATATAGAACCACCCCTCACACCGGTACCTACTCCAAACTTAGGGGGAACTCCTATAAGACATCTTCACAATATGGTAGAGGAAGTAGTGGGAAATCAAACAAAACATGCTATATTCAAGTCTCCAATCATAAACCAAGAATAGGCCACTACTCTCAATAATATACCCCCTTGGCCTTGCCAATTTTCTATGGAATGGTTACCAGAGATCCATGCACATTTTTGTTTGAATTTGATGTTTTATGCAGAAGCTATGATTATACCACAAATTCTCACGAATTAAAAATCTTTCTAGCTACATTGAAAGATGCTACTTTGTGATGGTTTATGAGGTTAGGAAGAAATAAAGTACCCAATTAAGAGACAATGAAAGAAAAATTCTTGTAAAAATATTAGGATTATTACTAAGGAATATACAAGAAGAGAGATGATGTCACAAAAGGAAGATGAACCACTTGAGGATTATGTGAAAAGGTTTCAATTTTGTTTGAAGAGATCACACCAGAATAGGCTCTTTGCGGAGTCATTAAAGCTAGTCTTTCTGTGAGGAGTAAATGAAGATTGCATGGGTGCTTTAAACCTTATAAGATTAGGGGATATTTCTTAATTACCTTTGAGGAAATTTTCCATGTATGTATAAACAATTCAAGGTCATCTATGAAGAAGGCTAGGGTTGATAGAACATTCTCTTCCATAAAAACATCCAATGATGTCTCTAGAGTAGAACTCAACAATCTTATGTCCAACATGAAGGAAGACGTAATCAGTCACCTAGCTACCCAATTGGATAGATTGCACATCAAAAATAAATAAGAGGAAGCAGAGGCTTTCCTTACTGAATATTTTCCATATTGCCACTAGAAGAGGGTAAACTGTAAATGAAAAAATATAGCCAACATTTTCAAGGAGAAGCAAGGGAGACCTAAAATTTAAACCTTGGAGGACAAGGAATGCCAAGTATTCTACATTTCCCAGCAAAATCCATGGCAAAAAAGATAGGGTATGTCTCAAGATCCCTTGTCTTATAACATGTCCTTTGTTGGGGGTAATACAAACTTCTCCAATTGGAATAATTAGCCTTGGAATAACATGTAAAATCAATCATGGCCAATGGCCCAATCACCTAATTGAGATCCACATCAGGGGATATGGCCGCCACAACCATATCAATCCTAAAACTACAATTCTCAGTGACAACCCCTACAAAACAAATGGCCACCATAGTGGCATGGGAACTAACAATGGTAAAATCAAAATTTTAGTTACCTGCAGCCACAACAACCCGCTATAATGCCAAATCCATCCATTGTATCCCTAGTGCAACCTAGAGAACCTTAGATGTTGACTCAACCTGCACCAAACCCTAACAACAAGCCTATTCAATGGGCTTATACTAATGAGACCATCCAATACCCAACCTATGGGGTTGAGGTAATTGATGTCCACCTTCATTCAGGAAGGATGATTTTTGAACCATCATCTCCTCATATCATAGAGCTTATAGATGAAGAGTCAGTAATGGAGACCATCGATAATACAATAAAGCCACCTAAACAAGGTAAGAACTGTCCAAACATCACAAGTTCAAAACCACCATTTTTGGAGAGACTAACAACACAAAAATCCCATTTTAAACCTAAATCTAATTTGTTGGGCCTGTTGCCTAATTTTCACCTACGGGCTCAATCAGGCAGAATAAATTATGTTTTAGATGTTTGAGAAGGCCAAATGCGACATATGCATAAGGGGTTAGAGCATACATCTGATGCTAGGTTACAGGGAGCTCAGTTGGAAAGCCTGCCTTGGTCAAGTTTGGCATGAAAATCCTCTAAGGAGAGAGTCGCCAAGACCTTCCAGATGTTTCAGATGTTTGAGAAGGCCAAATGCGACATATGCATAAGGGGTTAGAGCATACATCTGATGCTAGGTTCAGGGAGCTCAGTTGGAAAGCCTGCCTTGGTCAAGTTTGGCATGAAAATCCTCTAAGGAGAGATCGCCAAGACCTTCCAGATGTCTCACCGACTAAAAGGGCTCTGCTGAATGAAGGCATCATCGCCATGAGGTCTGGCCAATGGATGTGGTCTTGCCAAAAGGAGGAAATGGTCGCATCAGGGAAATAAAGTCATTTCGGGGAGATGTCTCGGTGACTTGTGAGAATCCCAGAAGTGTATAGAAGATCAGGCCGGGGCCTTTGGCATATGTGCTTGGCGGCTTGGTAGGAGGTCGCCACCCGATCCGGGTGAGAGTCTCATAAAAGTAAGGGGCTTAAGGGGAAAAAAGAGTGAGGAGCGCTCGAAAAAGGATGGGGAGCTCGACATAATGTCTCGGCGATAAAGAAGAGTCTTCCCAACTTAAGTGAGCTTTCTCCAAAGCAAGGTGCCTTCAGCATGTGGTCTCACCGACTGCTCGTGGTCTCGCCGAAACAAAAGGGGCTCGACAAAATGAATGATGTCGGTGTAATACGATGGTTTCTCCATAAGGTCTCAGCAATGCGGAGGGTCCTTCCGATAAAGGGAGCCTTCAGTGTAATATTCTAAGTTGGGGAGAGGTCTCCCTGACCCGGTGATGTCTCCCCAACATGTTTCGTGTTCGCCCAAGGATAAAGGGGTCAGCGTAAGGTCTTGACCCAGGGTATCTCGCCCGGCCAATTAGCACAAGCGGTATGAGATGGTGGTCGGTATAAAGGTCTCACCAACCTAAGCGATGTCTCCCCGATTGAAGAGAAGGTAAACTCAATGCCGAAGGAAAAAGGAGCCCAGAAAGAGGTCTCACCGACAACAAAGGGTCTCGCCAAGGGGATTCATATCCACATAAAGTCTTGGCGACCAATTGAAGTCTCACCGAAGGGTTGTGGCTTCGGTATAGGGAATGAAGACCGGTGAGATGTCCTAGCGACCATTAGGAGGTCTCCACGATATGAAGTGTGCTCACCAGGAATTAAAGCCATCGCCATGAGGTCCCAGCGACCAAGTAATGTCCCATCGAAAGCTGGGGGCCTCGCCCAAGGAAAGTTAAGTCGTTGTGATGCATGCGGCCCGGCTTAGTGTCTCGTGAAGAAAGGAATGAGCGAGTCGGGAGGCGAGATATTAACTGGTAAAAGGTCTTCTTAGGGGTGAGGAGTTTAAGCGATGGAGGTGATGTCGGTATGACTTTTGGGCTCGCTAAGAACTCTCATCGATAGGTCCATGTTATGATGATGGTTGCAGGAGGATTTAATCGCATCGGGGAGACACGATTAGTGTCTCACCGACATGCGATTCTATAGGAGGAGCTTTTGACCGCCCAAAGAATCTACGTGGAGTATGCTCAACCAATCAGAGAAAGATACGAGTGAGTCGTTGGTAGCTGAAACAGATGAAGAAGATTAACATAATGAAAAGCAACGTGTATGCATTCGGAAGCCGGGCATTCTGGCAGCTCGGCGAGGGGAGGTTAAGCGAACAAAGGTCGAAGTGAATCACCCGGTATTTGCAAAGATCAAGAAGACCATTCTGGGGCGACTCTTCAACGACATGGATACCAGCGAGGGATGCTGTCGAACCTGGCATTAACTCCATTAAAAGATCTAAGGGGAGATACGCTTTTTTCAAAAGTCGGATATTTTTATAAGCCCCTAAGGGGCGATATCTTTGTATATATGGCATTTTTGCCTTTTTGTAATGGGTTCGGACTTGGTACTTTTCTGTTTCTGTAACTTGTAGAGTTCTTTGCAGAAGAGAGGCTATGTTTTGTAACTCATTTCGAGCATGATATATAAAGTTTCCTTGGTAACTATTGATGTTCAGATTTCCATCTTGTTCTTGCAAAGTGTTGTGCATTTCAGGTTCATAATCAAGTTATTTTGTGAATTTCTTTTATTCCTTCATGACTTTATCCTTCATTTTCATTCCTTCCTTTGCAAAAGTATCATTGTATAAATCACAAACTATGTTTACATAATCACATATGGATTCAAGTCTGTGAAGAATCTTTTCCTCTCTTGAAAAAGTGTGTGAATTAAACCTGTTTGTGACATATTGATGCATTGCTTGTACAAGATTTGATGTGTAATCTTATGTTCATCATCAGTATTAAAGTGTAATTAAAGTATCTTATTGTTCTTATCAGTTCGGTGTATCACCATAGGGTTTAGTTTTAATTTTAAAGCATTCTCCTTCTTCCTTTTCCTTAAAAAATCAATAGTTTAGGTGATTACCCAACAAGGAAGCTGGCCTTCTCCAGAGGTTCATTTCAGCTTCAGGTGACCCACAGCCTTGGAATGAACCCATGTTTCTCTATAAAGCTTAGTTTTTATAACTTTTCATAGGGTGCAATTTCTAGGTGACAATAGGGCCAACTTAAGAATATTTGTATAAATACACACTTGATTCAAGTCATTAAAGAAGTGCCCATATATACAAAAATTATGTGAGAATTGTGCCTTAAAAAGTTAGGCAAAAAAGGAAAGACCCCCAAATTGTTCATGTCTTAGGACAACTAGATGACATTATGTTAGGAAATATAGTTGTCTCAAAATATGCGGACCTTGGGAGCCCAATTGTAGATGTGAAAATTAATGACACTCTTATCAAAAACACTCTAATTGACCTAGGAGCAACCAACAATGTAATGACTAGAGAAACCATGCAATAAGTTCAATTGATGGATCTTTGACCCACACCTACTATTTTGCAATTAGTAGATAGGTCAATTATTATTTCATAGGGTATTATTGAGGATTTGGTTATCACACTAGATTCATGGGAATATCCAACAGACTTTATGGTTTTACAACCCAAAGAAAATCTTGCAAGATACCTCTTAATCTTAGGAAGATCATGGCTAGCCACTGTACATGCATTTTTAGGATGTAGGTTTGGCAACATTATAATTTACAATGGTAATGTGACCAAAAATTTGGTCCTTTATCCCCTTGCACAACCACATGTAGACTTGGAACAATCTATATGGCTTAACCTAAAAGAAGATGACCAATACTCTTTAAAAACACTCATGACCATAGAGTGTAGCCCAATTATTGAAATTCAGGATGAATATGAATTCCTTGCTCAAATAATGTAGAAATCTTATGGTAGGGACCCATATCAATACTATTTTTTGGCATGCTTACACTGCCCTTACACAATATCATACCTACAAATGCATCTAAGTCCACTTCTCAGCTATTTCATACACTACTTTCACATAGTTGCAACCTCAATCTATCAGGGTTAAATGTTTCTTCTATCATGACTTCTACAATAACTATGGAAATCACATAGGGCAGAACACTAAATGTCAATAATCAATTGACAGTCTCCCAACAATCTATACTGCTCACAATGTTGCAAGCACACACAACAACATTTGCATGGGAATATCATTATATGAAAGGCATAGATCATAGTTTATGCATGCACATAATTTATATTAATGAAGGATACAAGACAATTAGGAAACCACAAAGGTGAGTGAACCTAGCTATTTGAGACAAAGTAAAGATAGAGTTGCATAAATTATTCGATGCAGGGTTCATTTATCCCATATCAGACAGTCAATGGGTTTCTCCATTGGTGATTGTGCCAAATAAAGGAGGTAAATGGAGGGTATGTGTAGATTATAGGGAGATAAATGTAGCAACAAGGAAGGATCACTTTCCTCTTCCTTTTATTGATCAAGTTTTGGATTCACTAGCAGGTAAGAAATGCTTCTCCTTCCTAGATGGGTTCAGTGGGTACAACCAAATAAAGATAGCTCTAGAAGACGAAGACAAGACCAATTTAACCTTCCCATGGGGTACATATGCTTATTAAATTTTAACATTTGGATTGTGTAATACACCTACAAAATTTTAAAGAGAAATCTTAAACATATTATCAAATTTTGCACATGATTCTATGGAAATTTATATAGATGATTTTACCACATATGGGAACTCTTATAAAGAACCATTAAATAATTTGAGAATTTCCTTCAAAGGTCTTAGGATCACAACCTCTCTTTAAGTCATGAAAAATGCTTCATGATGATTATTGAAGGGGTGGTCTTGGGGAAATTTGTGTCCAGTAGGGAAATTCAAGTAGATCCAAACAAAATTGAGTTAATTTTCACTCTGACTATTCCCTAGAAGAAAAAAGATGTCAGGAATTTCCTTGGCCATGTAGGATATTAAAGGAGGTCTATCAAATATTTTATTAAATTATCAGTCCCCTTGTTTGTTATATTATCTAAAGATATTGAATTCAATTGGAACACTGTTTTCCAAGAAGCTTTTGAATCCCTCAAATAATCTCTCACAAGGAAACCTATTATGAGAGGGCCTAACTAGGAAATCCATTTCCATATACATACAAATGATTTTGATTTTTCCATAGGTGTTGTTCTAGGATAAAAAGAAGGAAATTTGGAGTATTCTATTTACTATATCAATGAAAGTCTTTAGGCAGCTGAGCTCAACTACACTGTTAGTGAAAAGGAAATGTTGGCAGTGGTATATTCCATCAAAAAGTTTAGACATAATATTGGGTATTCTATTTTTGCTCATAAAAACCATACAACAATAAGATACTTGATGAAAAAACCAATGGTTGATGGAAGGATTTTTAAACGGTTATTTCTATTGTAGGAATTTGATATAACCATTGAGGATAAACTAGGAAAAAATGTAGTAGTTGATTTCCTTTCAAGGATGCAAATCAAATCAACATAAGAAGTAGTGGATGATTCCTTTTCATATGAACATTTGTTTTCCCTCTCCATACAAGCACCGTGGTATATAGATATTGATAATTACTTGGTTGCAGGAAGAACACTTCCACATCTCTCACCTAGAGAAAGGTGCTATTCGGTAGAACATAACTTCCCTTATTCTTGGGTTGTTGGTTATCTCTTTTACACAAGGTTGGATAACATAATGTAGAGATGCATAAGGGAGGATAAAGTATATGACATCCTTAAGGATTGTCATGATGAGCCTTGTGGAGGTTACTTTGTAGTTAAGAGGACAACTTTGAAAATATTAACCATTGGTTACTATTGGCCTATACTTCATATAGATGCAGCCAAATATACCAAGAAATATGGTAGATGCCAGATGATGGGAAGACCTACTAGGAGTGATGAAATGCCTCTCCAACCATAATTGTTCATTGCACCACTTGAAAAGTGGGGATTAGATTTCATTGGTCCAATAACTACAACATCTAACAACAAGGAATAAATTTTAGTTTGAACAAAGTATTTCACAAAATGGGTGGAGGTGAAAGTTGTACAGTTTGTAAGAGATAGAAATGTTTCCAAATTCCTTTATGAAGAAAATTTCACCAAGAATAGTGTGCCTAGAGAGATAGTCACAAACTAGGGACCTAAGTTTACTTCTAATTTGATTAACAAGTTAGGTAAGGAGTATAAAATCAAGCATCAAAAGTCAACCCCCTACAATCCACAGACCAATGGGCAAGTAGAAGTCACAAACAAAGAGATATAAGGTATTCTAACAAAGATAGTTCAACTACATCGAAAAGATTGGGCAACAAGATTACCTGAAGCACTCTGGGCATTTAGGACAACTTGGAAAACCACGACAAAGATCACACCATATGAATTAGTGTATGAAAAAAAGATTGTCCTTCTAACTAAGTTTGAGCATAAAACAATCCACACAACAATAGATCTTGGAATGGAATTATCCAAAGCACAAAAGGAAATACTACACAATCTCAAAGCTTTGGCTGAAAGCCATTCACCATATGAAAATTGTGTAAAAGCAATGATTAGATGACATGACCAATGTTGGTGATCAAACTTGTTGGCCCCAAATCCCTAAAGTTTCATAATCTTTCAGGTGTCAGGGTGCCAAACTTGGAAAATTATCATAAACCTATATTGAAATTGGGTATCCAAGGACCAATGATTGAGGTGGGTAAGACCTCCTTCACTTCTGGATCTACAAGACCAAGGGGGTTTTCCTTGAGATTCCAAATTCATGATTTGAAACACTACACAATACCTTACAACAAACTATACCCATTGCATAGTGTATCCCAATATTGGTGTTATAATATACCTATGTGCTAGTTTAGACAAGGTGGAGCATCTTTCTATCAGATAACTTACCATATCAGTGTCTGAGAATGAGTTTATAATACACCCTTGTACTGTTGTATTCACTCAAACATGTTAGTAAAACACACATAAAGTAAAACTTTAAAGGTTTTTAAATTGATATATTTGGAGAGTGTTCAGGATGATAGGAGAGAAAAAAATTACAGACTAGTGCACCTTTATCCATTGGGAAACAAAGTCTCTAGATTTAACCAAAGATGGAATAACTGAACAAGGCAATGACTTAATCAAGTCACCATAAAAGACTATGCCTTTCAAAATGCATAAGAAAGTGAGGATCTACACAATCATTCAAAAAGACAATAGATAGTTGCAAAATATTAAGAGAGTCTACTTAGTAATCCTCAAGCACACTCATGCATTTCCTTTATTATATTGAAAAGATATTATGCAAAGACTTTACACGGATTTTAGACTTATGGCTAAAAAAAAATCAATTAGACATCTTGAAATGCATACCATACATAAGGAGACACTCTACTAAGGTTTTTTCTACCTTTAATCACACAATCTTCAAAGTTTTTAGATGTTATTACAAGCTTGGGACCAAACCCAAATCATTACAATACAAAATAGCTAGCCCACAACTAGATATTGAAACTAGGATTTTTTACGAGTATCTATCTTCTATTGGCTCTACAACTGCTTCTCTTTGGAACAAAGTCTGAACAAAAAACTTCAACCCTTACAATGAGCACCAAAAGTGAAATTTATACCTTTGCAAGTTGTGAAGGAAGAAGGTACAAGGACATGACCTGAAACCCTAGAAAATCACATGTAGACATGTTGACATCCAAATCTAAGAAGAAATCATGCCACACAAGTCGCATCACCTACACCATGCCTCCACATTAATGAGAACACAAAAGTGGAATTAAACCTCTATGAAATTAGTAGTAAATCACAACCAAGATTAGATCTCTAGAAAAAAGGAGGTCTAAGAATTATTAAGAAGCATGGACTCTATTTTTCCCACTTGGAGTTGTTGAAAAATGCATTTAAGATCATCCCTGTAGCCCCAAGAATCAAAACTAGCAATTGAGAAAGATGTAGCATTAATGGTAAAAAAGGTGAAAATATTGAAAAGTGTCCCAAAGTCAAATCAAATTATGAAAGCTTGATAGGATTTGAAAGAAAAAGGAACTAGAGGGAAAGAGAAAAAACAAAAATCAGATTAAAAATATTGGGTTAAAAATCCAAAATTCCAAAGAAGGTCTGAAGTCTCAACAAGGAACAAGGAGTTGAGTTTGAGAAACCAAAATGGATCCAAACTTTTGGATATTAGTTTCAAAAGTTCAATTAGGTCTCGAGAACCCAACAAGAATAAAGTAGGAAGCAAAAGGAAGTCGAGAGTGAAAGTTACAAATGGATTCAGACCCTTTAGACCTTAGGTCCAAAAGTCTCGACTAGATCAAAAAAGAAGAGGAGGAAATTGATTGGGATTAAGAATCTCGAACGGACTTGGACCTTTCGATCCTTAGGTCCAAATTTTTTGTTAGGATCCAAAGTCCCAATGGGATTAGAAAGGAAAGAGTCAATCAGGATCAGGAATCCTAACCACGCTTGGACATTTTAGACCTTAGTTATGAAAATCCTTTTAGGACCTGAAGTCCCAATAGGATGAAAAAGAAAAACCAAAGAAGACCTAACCTTTTTCAACAAAAAACATAAAGTGCCACATGGAAACTTTTCTATACTTCAGTGGGCCAAAGAGGGGCCCACCATAAAAGGATGGCAGAATTATGGAAAATGTGCCACGTGGCATCTTTCCACTCTCTCGTGGTCTAAAGCGAAACAAACCGAAAAGAAAGGGAAAGTGTGCAAAAAACATGCCATGTGGTAGGATTTCCACATGTCCATGAGAAGAAACGAGGTTAGGCAAAAGAACATTGCAGAATCGCGAAAGGAATGCCACATCATATCATTTTTGTGGATTGAGAAGGGTCCCAGGGGAAAGACTCAGTGGAACCACAAAAAACATGCCATGTAGCATTATTTCCATGCCCACGTTGGAAAAAAAAGGGTATTGGAAAAAGAAAGGGTGAACATGTGAAAATGATGCTATGTGGTATCATTTTTGTGGGCCAAAAGAAGAAATAGTTAAAAAACTAAGCGGGCTCATGGAAAGGATGCCACATGGCATCATTTATGCGTGCCCACAAGATGGAGAAAGAACAAGCAAAAAAGGTTGGAAGATCCATGAGAAAAAGTGAAGCAATGGAAAAAAGGCATGCGAGCTCATGAAAAATGTACCACGTGATAGGATTTCTACGCATCCATGGGAAGAAAATAAAAACTTAAGAGAAAGTTTGACGACTTGTAGAATTTGAGTTCAATGATCACGTTGGGACCCAAAGTCCAGATGGGATGAAAGGAACAAGTGGGGGTCGAAATTTAGAAACATTTTGGATCTTTCAAACTTAGGTCCAAAAATTTGATCGGGACTTGAATTCCTAAAAATATAGATGAAGATAAATATTGATCTGGATTGAGAATCACGACTAGACTTGGACCTTTTGGACCATAAGCCCAAAATTCTAATCGGGACCCGAAGTCTTGATCAACTAGAGGAAGGAAGGAAGGGAGTAGGGAGAGAGTTGACGGTGGACATGGACCTTAGTCCAAGTGTTCGTTTGGGATGGGTCCACTGAAAAATGATGGCATAATTATAGAAAATGTGCCATGTGGCAACTTTTTTCTCTCTCGTAGGCTAAAGTGGAACAAACCAAAAAGAAAGGGAAGGTGCACAAAAAACATGCCACGTGGCAAGATTTTTATGTCTCCATGAGAAGAAACAAGACTAGGCAAAAGAACACCACAGATTTACAAAAAAGGATGCCACGTGGCATCATTTTCATGGACTGAGAAGGGACCTAGGAGAAAGACTCGGCGGAACCACAAAAAATTGTCACATAGCATGCTTTCCATGCCCCTTTGGGAAAAAGAAAGGGTATGGAAAAAGAAGGGGTGAACATGTGGAAAGGATGCCATGTGGTATCATTTCTGTGGGCCAAAAAAAGAAATGGTAAAAGACTAAGCGGGCTCGTGGAAAAGATGCCGCATGGCATCATTCTGCATGTCCTCAAGATGAAGAAAGAATGGGTAGAAAGGGTTGGTGGATTTGTGAGAAAAAGTAGAGCAATGCAAAAAAGGCATGCAAGCTCACAAAAAATATACGACATGGCAGGCTTTCTCTACATCCATGGGAATAAAATAAAAACTTAAGATAAGGTGCATGGGCTTGCAAACTTTGAGTTTGATGATCCCATAGGGACTCAAAGTCCCAATAGGATGGAAGGAAAATAAAGGGGTCACAACTTAGAAAGTTTTTGGATCTTGCATACTTAGGTCTAGAAATTTGATTGGGACTTGAAGTCCCAACATGATAGATGAAGAGTAATGTCGATCGAGATTGGGAATCCCAATCGGACTTGGACCTTTTGGACCATAAGTCCAAAATTTTGATGGGGACCAAAAGTATTGATTGGCTAGAGGAAGGAAAGAAGAGAGTCAGGGTGGGAGCTAAGGGTAGACATGGACCTTAGTCCAAGTGTCTGTTTGGGACTCAAATCCCCGACCAGAAAAAAGGAAAAAATAAGAAGGGGAGATTGGGAATGAACATGGACATTTGAATTTGGTCTAAATTTTTATTCAGGGCTTGAATCCTTGAAAGGACCTAAAGAAGGAAATAGAGAAAGGGGAGAAAGACTAACTCTTGGACATTCTATGAAATGGATATTTTCCCATAGCCCGACAAAGGGATAATGCAATCCACTAAGTGACTTGAGCATGATACAATAATGAAATTTCTTAGATTAGACAAAAATTATGGGGAGCAAAGCATTATAAACTTATTCAAATTTTACAAGTGCTAACATTGGATCCAATTGGGGACATGTGTCTCTTGCAGGCACAACAAGAATCCAAATCTCTAGGTAACATACCAAAAAGGGGAACAACAAGGATTGGAAGTGACTTGCACTTCATCAAGACAAACAAGGGCCATGAAGGCACACAAGAACACAATATAAAAGAACAAATAATACAAAGGTTCAGAGAGCCTCACTTTCATGAGAAGTAGTGCTTGAGATGTTGACCATTAACTAGCAACTCCGTAAAATTTCTATCCATGCTCATGAGGTAGAATGTGCCTTGAACACATTCTTCAGCAATTTTATAGGGCCCAATCCATTGGGTTCTGCACTTGCTTACTATGTTCAACACTGAAACCCATACCTTCAAAATTCATTTGGTGACCCTAGGCCCCCAAAAATTGAAGAACCAATACTTGTCAAGTTGTCAAAGACAAACTTGTTGAAGGAACTGATTTCCTTCAACCCACAATTGTTTTTGTCACATTTTTACAACAAGCGTATGCTTCTTCTTGAAAGAAAAAATATGTGATTACCATTGAACAAGTGAATACTTTCTCTATAGTTGATCTTTTTATTGTATGGAAACCCCACAACATAGGCCATCATATTGTCATGCACTACATCCTTAATTTTTATAGAAAAGGGTGACATAACTTGAAAACTCAGATCAACACCACATGAAACCATGGTATTTTCATACCTATTGACCTCCTCAAATGAATCAAGGCAAAGAGAGAATTCCTCCAATTCACTTTCCAAAGAAAACACCTTACTTCACCTTGTTGAATTGTAAAAAGAAACTCATCCTCTAACATATCAAATTGAAAAATTTCAAGCGTAGGCATATAAGAAACATGAGCAACCAATAGATTATCAACTAGGAGAACTTGTTGCCACTCAACACCACTACAAGATGTATGTTGGGTCCAAGTGAAGTACTCAAAATTAGGAACATTGGTATCCACACTATGAGAATTTGTATCTTCATCACAAAGGAATGCCTCGTACTCAAATTCACTTGCTTTAGGGACCACAAACAACATACATACCTTGGATTTATTTATGTTGATGCAAATTTCATCAGCACAACCATTCATATTACAAGACACTTTGTGTGAAGAGACACAATCTTCAGATTGTCTCTCTGTTTAAATCTCTTGGCAATCTGTTGTCACATATGTGCACCAAAAAAAAGACTTGTGGTACACTTATCCTCCCACACTTAGCTCAACATCACTTTCATATGATCCTTTTGAAGTGCTTGTGAATGAGGAATATTACAAGTTGCACACCAAAGGAAGATGCTCTCATATGCGTCCATATGATCACCACAATCACATTCTTCAAGTGAAAACTCTTCACAATAAATATGATTAGTTGTATAAGCATTTATCTCTACATATTTATTTTCATGTACAACCACATCTATACTATCCTTATGGGAACAATTAGGGGCAACTTCAAACTGAAAAAAAAGGACAAAATAGGGTAAGAGATCAAAAAATAAATAAATTTCTTGTTCACCACTTACATCACCAATATATGCATGCTTTGCATAATCAAATATCTGAGTTGATTCATTTGATGAACCTCTTTCATGCACATCCTCTTCACTATCCATGTTGTTGCAACAAACAATAGGGTCATACTCATTCATAGATTGAAAAACATCATTTATTTCTTCATTAAAATTACCCATATATGATTGCTCCATCTAAAGATAAGTGCACACATTGTCAACCTCATTTGCACCATTTTCATACAAGGCAACAAAACCTTCGTCTACCTTTTTGTAAACACAACCATCACTTGATATTGTGCTTCCACTTGAGGACATCTCTAAATAATTGTTATCTTCAACAACAAGTTCACCATTAACAACCTTTGTTCTTGAGGACAATTAATTTGAAACCATATCTCTTCTCATATAATCAATGACATCAAGGCATCTATATGCATGTTGCATGTTTATCAAATGAAACTCTTCCCCTATTGAATAAAAAACTAGAGAAACATCATAGGCTCCAAAAAATATGTTAATATAGGTAGGTGAGTTAGGTCTACAATCATTTGGGATTCAAGAAAGGGAAAAAAAAACATATGAATGGAATCCATGTTAAACTCTCCTTTCCATTTGATATTTTCCAATTCCTCAACAAGAGTAGCGGGGTCTAAGTGCAAAGCATATTCCTCTTCAAATTCAGTCACAAGTTGATTCTACAAAGAAAAAAGGTGCTTAGGAAAGCTTTGATACCAATTCTTTTCCTTTCCGTCCAACACAACCTAATAAAAAATATCATCAACATGTCTTCATCTTCCAACTGACACTTCTCCATGCATTCTAAAAAATACCTCAATATGTGCATCCCCATCCAACTAATCATAACCATCGAACCTAGGAATCGATCTATAGATTGAACCTCTCATCATTTTCCTTTCATAGTTGACCCAAGAAAGGTCAAGATTCTAATGGGATCATGTTAGACAAAAGGAGATGAATAAACTCATTTTTCTATAATAGTAGGGGGTCTTTGTGATTATAGAGCTTTGACTTGAAACTCACATTGATTCTTGATCTATTTAAGATCCTATAACCTTAACTTTTTTTCAAGTATGGATACTTGTATGATTGAATTTGAATATATTTGTGTTTTGGGTTGTATGAACAACAAGGTGATTCATACTCATAACATTCCTATAAATACATCCTCTCATACTCCCTAGGGTTTGAATTATATGTTGCTTTTAATAAAGTATCCTTAGGGTAAATGCTTCCATTCCAACTATTCATGGTTGGTTACAATTACTTATGTGGGGTAGAACAAAGAGGACAAAAAAAGTTGTTTCTTTATGACACTATAGCTTGTAGAGGGAGAACTATAATGGTTATACATATTTTTAAATGAAAACTTATCCCCTCTACAACTATCTGATTATCAACATTTCTTTATTTTGAAATTTTTTTAGAGTTTCTCAATTCCCTTTCTCTTAATGGTAGTAATCACTGAATAAGGGAATCATTTTTTTTCTTGCACCTTCCTATAACTAACCTTCTTACACAACTTTTCTTCTTAAATAAATAAAAATACAAAATACTTGGAGATGTATTGCAATTGTTACAATTCTTCTCTCTGAATGGAAGATCTGTAAGCCCAAGCTCTTCTTCAACATTCATTAGGTTCATTTATGTATTCGCCACCTCTCATTAGAGGATTATAAGATCTTTCAAGTGGTAGAAAGCTTCTCAAAGATCAAGTTCATTCTGGATTCACTCCACTAATGGATATGTTGAGAAGTTGTTGAGATGATTTAGCATTGTTGTCATTGATGTCAAAACCTGGGATCCAGAAGGTTGTGCTTCGGATGATATACATAAATGATCTATCCTGTCATGTGCTATGATGTTGTGTAGTATAGATGTTATCCTTGGTCCAGATATGGCAATACTTCTTTTTGGGACTTCCGTGGAAGACAGTTAATGCAGAATAATGAAGTCTAATCTTTTGATGTTGGCTCCTATGCTCAAAGCTTATTCTGGGTATCCTTGCTATCCGGACATTCACGTAGCATGTTACAAGTTTTGGTATGTCTAATTGTGTTTCTCCGGTTGGTACTGAAATTGATGGATATCAAGATTTGGTCTTGGTTGTGGCATTCCCATCATCTCCAAAATATATCTCATGTAATTCAAAGTTTGCTATCTTTCAGTAATTATTCTATCTTATGTATGACCTATTTATGGGTCCCTTAGTAACATGGTAAGATCTTTATGTGTGACCTATCTTTTGGGTCCGGTGCTAGTTTACCAAGCCTTATTGAATATTTCAAGGTTGTTCTTCAAGCTGACATGTTTTGCATAAGGTATGTCAAGGTTGTTCTTCAAGCTGACATGTTTTGCTAGGCTGACTTAGGAAATTATGAAGACATTGTGTTTGGATGACCTAGGAGATTATGAAGGCATGGAATGGTATAAGTAAAATTTGTTTTTGTTCGAAGAAGTAGTGTGTGCAAAAAAAAAGGGGTGCAAAGGATTATGCGATAAGAAACAGAAAAGGAAGCAGAAGGCAAGTGTCAGGAAGAAGTAATTAGTAGTGCAGAGATTGTGCAAGGAAGGTGTGCAGAAGATTCTTGACTAGATCTGTTGTAGACAAATATTGTGCTCTAAAATAGAACTGACTTCATTCATATGTAGATGTAGCTTCATCAATTCATTTTTGTCAGTGAGACTATTTTGTAATCAAATGTTATAATTGGGCAATGAGCCTTACCTACAGTGAGCATTTTGGCAGTGAGCCCTTGTAAAAATCACCTTAACTGGTGTTTTATAATTGAGAATTAGCATTCTTCGTTGTTTTTCCCATCTTGCGTTTCCACGTAAATTATGGTGTTCATTATGCATGGTGTTGTTATGTGCTTTCATGTTCATTTATGTTTTGTTATTATCTAATTGATTTAAGCTTGCTCCAGATTAATTAAAGTCAAGAAAATTGTTTTATGATAACCGATTCATCCCCCCTCTTAGTTATCTGGTTTGTTCAACAGGATCAATATTTTAAATTCTTCATACATGCTATAACAAATTCTTCCTCCAGTTGTGTAGGTCTTCAAATTATTTGATCCTTTTGGTCCTTGACAATGGCGCCAATTTGTTGGCATAAGTTAACAAGGTGTAAAAATTACCCAAACAAGATGAACTATTGATGATTTGTTCTATTACCGAGGCTCTTAAAATTTTACTTTTGTATTTATAAATATCCTCGAAAACAATACCAATTTTATTGGTGATCAAAGTTGTTTGCCCCAAATCCCTAAGGTTTGATAATCTTTTAGTTGTTAAGGGTGTTAAACTTGAAAAATTACCATAAACCTATATTTAGGTTGGGCATCTAAGGACCAATGATTGAGGTGGGTAATACCTCCTTCATTTCTAGCTCTGTAAGACCAAGGGGGGTTTACCCTAAGATGCCAAATTGACGATTTAAAACACTACACAATATCTTATAGAAAAATATACCCACTGCACAGTGTATCTCAATACTGGTGTCACAATATACCTATGTGCTAGTTTGGATAAGTAAGGTTGAGCATCTTTCTAACAGATAACTTACCATATTAGTGTCAAGAATGAGTTTATGATACACCCTTATATAATTGTATTCAGTCAAACATGGCAGTAACACACACAAAAAGTAAAACATTAAAGTTTTTTGAGTTGATGTGTTTGGAGAGTTTTTAGGATGATAAGAGAGAAAGCTAATTACAAACTGATTCCTTTATCTATTGGGAAACAAAGTCTCTATATTTAACCAAAGATGCAATAACTTAAACAAGGAAATGACTTAATTAGTCACCACAAAATACTATGATTTTCAAAATGTACAAGCAAGATAGGATTTCTACATTCATTTATAAAAATAATAGATAGTTACAAAATATTAAGAGAGTCTACTTAGTAATCCTCAAGCATACCTACACATTTCCTTTATTATATCAAAAAGATACTATGTAAAGACTTTTCAGAAATTTTACAGACTTCTGGCTGAAAATATAATCAATTATACATCTAGAAATGCATACCATAAATAAGGAGACACTCTACTAAGGTTGATTATACCTTTAATCACACAATCTTCAAAGTTTGAAAATGTCATTACAATCTTGGTACCTGTTACCTAATTTTCACTCACAGGCTCAACCAGGCAGGATAATCATCTGATAGATCTTTGAGAGGCTAAATGGAGCATTCGTACAAGGGAAAAAGTCATGAATCTGATTCTAGGTTATAGGAAACTTAGTTTGGAAGCCTGCCTTGTTCAAGTTCGGCATGAAAATCCTCTAAGGAGAAAATCGGCAAGACCCCATAAATGTCACAGCGAGTGGAATTCACCTGCAGGTTCCTATCGGCAAGACTTCGATCATCATCTCGGTGACAAAAGGTTATGCATATCGGCGGAGGATTTTCCTTTGGGTTAAAGTCTTAGAGACTTCTTGAGGTCTCATCGAAAGGAGGTGGCATCGGCAAAGCGGACGAGCTTCGCTGAAGGGTCTTGCCGAAGTCATGAAGTCTTCCTGACTCTAAGGCTCTCGGCGCAGGAGATTGAGTTCGTGGAAATGTCTCGCGATAAAGAGAAGTTACGCCGACAACAAAAGACCTCATCGGCAAAGGTTTGACTTCGGCAAGAGGTCTTTCCAAAGAAAGGATGTCTCCCCGATAGAAGAAAAAGCAAACCCATAGCTGAAGGATAAGGAGCTCGGTGAGAAGTCTGGCCGATAGGCCAAAGTCTCGCCGACATAAGGAGGGGCCTCACCAAGAGTTGAAACCTTTGCCATAATGTCTCGGCGATTAGGAATGTCTCCCCAACTCTAAAGGCTCTCGGCGTAAGGTTTGAGTTCGACAAGATGTCTCAGCAACCAAGGAGGGTCTCGACGAAATGAAATGCAGAGCTCAGCAAAAAGCAAGGGGCTCGACAAAAGGTCTCAGCGAATAGAGGTGGTCTTGCCGAAGGAAGAAAAGGAAGCCGGCCTCGATATGTTTTCCTTTGGCAGGAATCTCGCCGACAACGAAAGATTTCGCCGAGAACGTTTGCCTTCGCCACAAGGTCATGTCGAAGTGGTGATGTCTCCCCGATAGGATAAGGAGCCCATCGAAAGACAAAGCGTTCGGCGTAAGGTCTTAGCGACCCGTTAAATTCTCATCGACAAGAAGGCCTTCAGTATAGCATTCCAATTCGGAGAGAGGTCTCCCCAACTTGGTGATGTCTTGTCGACTAGTGAACAACTCGGCGAAGGAAAGGACCTCGGTGTGAGATCTGGGCGATAAAGAAAAGTCATGCCGACTGAAAGAACCTCGCCAAAGTAAAGCACCTTCGATATGAAGTCTCAGCAACCACATGATGTCTCACCAACCAGGAAGTAAAGACCTCGCCAAAAGAGCTTGACATCGACATAAGGTCTTGCCAATATAAGGAGGTCTGGCCGATAGAAGGAGAGGAGCTCAACGGTATGACTTCTGGAGGCATTGGTGAAGAAGAGAGGCCTCGACAGGATGTTTGGACGACTTGGTAACATCTCGCCGAAAGAATGCGGAGCTCGGGTAGAGCAAAATGCGTCAGGGTAACATCAATATACCTTCGCCGATAGAGGATGAGAAGTGTTCGCCATGTTGTCTAGCCGAACATGATTGTCTTGGCGACCATAGAGGCGATATCGGTATGATCCTTGGGCTTGATAAAAACTCTCACCAATTGTCACATGTTGTGCCGATAGCTTCAAGGAGCATAATTGCATCGGTGAGACACTTTCAGTGTCTCGCCGAGATGCGATTCTTTTCAAAAGAGTTGTGACCGCCTACAGAGCCTGCGTGGAATACGCTCGACCAACCAGCAGGAGCTAAGGCGAGCCGTGGCATTCTGATTAGAATGAAGAATGTCAACGGGATGAATGTAGCACGTATCTGTTGTGAGCTCAGAGCATTCAAAGTGTTCAACCGAAGTGGTTCAAACAAGACACGGTGCCAGGAAGTGAATGCGATAGCTGTGAAATATCTGAAGAAGGCTCCTCCGGGGAATGACTCTTCACCGACATGGACACGCAGGATTCGACATTAAATTCAGTCAAAGCATCTAGGGAAAAATCTATCCTGAGGACTGATATTTTGTAAGCCCTAGGGGGCCGATACATTTTGATATATAAGGCATTTTTTGCCTTTTTGTAAATAGTTCAGATTATGCATCCAGAAGAGTTAGTGATTATTATCTATCCTTCCTCAGCCGATGTATACTTTGTAACCCAACTGGAATCTGGAATGCAACACAGAGTTTACCTTGGAATCTAGTGTTCATGTTTGTACTGCTCTCATTTCTGTATCTTTCTTTCAATTATGCAAATCTTTAACTGTGTTTTATAAGTCTGCACTCATACCTTAAAGCTGTGAAATTTATTTTTCCTCCCTAAGATGTGTATGTAGATCAAACCTGTTAAGAATGATGCATAAGTCTAAAAGAAGTTGTTATGAGTATGTGAAACAGTAGCATTTAAGCTTTCCCAGTGTATTTTCCTCTTGTTTCATTTCATGATTTCCTATCAATACGGTGTATCACCACAGTTTAGTTCCATTTTCATGTACTCCTTCTCCCTTTTCCCTTTACAAGATCATTAGTTTAGGTGATATCCAAAGGAAGTCGGCCTTAACCGGAGGTTCATTTCAAACTCAGGTGACCCACAGCCTTGAAATGATCCCATGTTTCACCAGAAATCCTAGTTTCATAACTTCGCATAGGGTGCAATTTCTAGGTGACAATAGTTTTTGGCACGCCCAGTGGGATAGAAATTAGATTGAACTACTAGTTTAGTATGCAACCAATGAGTCCCAAACTTTATAGAAGTCATTTGGCATACTTGGGGACTCCATAAAGAGGAAAGAACTTTAGAATCAACACCTTCTTTAGTTTATGAGAAGAATTCAGACAAGAAGCAACTCAAGTCCTTTCGAATATTTGCAATTTTCACCACCAAGAAGACAAGGCAGAGCAACAGAAATGTGAGGAACAACAATTATCTATTCTAGAAGAACTCATTCTACTCCTCCATCTGTGGGATCTCATATTGCTGTCTTGTCCTTGGTTTCATCTCGAGTACCAATACATCCACCACAGCCACCTCCAATGGCCGCTCTGAGGAATCAACCCTTTGTTGCTTTTAATGGAGGGAGCCCCTTGAATTTGGCATAGCACAATGACATCCCAATGGCAGCCTTGA
>VDFB02271358.1:1198381065-1198404568 GCA_007258455.2 Sequoia sempervirens | reverse complement strand
AAGCACTAATGGTATAGAATGCCTCAAGTTCACAGCAGAATGAATTCAATGATGCACCTCCACAACGCCAAGATCAGTTTGCAAATGATGCCACCCTACTCAACAGGAAAGGTGGAGAATTCTGTGGATTGAATGAAGATAGTTCTCCAGTTGTAGCTAACACGAGAGCAAAGAAAAGAGTATTTGATCTTGACCAAGTAGCTGTTAGAGGAAAGGTGACAGCTATGGAACCATCTACATCTCAAGCAATTCATGTTTTGCAAAGAGATCAACAACTCCTGACCAAGGACCAGCCACACTTGCAGGCTGATCATGCCGGCATAAAGGTACATTCTAAAGTAAACTCACCAGTACCTTATAATATCCTTGATAGTATGAAGAAAATGAATGTTACAATGTCTATGTGGAATTCATTAGCCATCCCAGGTCAAAAGGACATGATACAGTCAGCCTTGTCAAGTTTGAAGATGTCTGATGAATCTGAGTCCCCAATAGGTTAGGTTAGAGCTGTGTTAACCAACATTCCTTAGGGAAACAATCAAAAATCTAGCAAAGAGACAGAAAAAAGAGTTAAACCACCTCCATTTTATATGTTAGTGATCATAGGTGACAAGTTAGTTCATTACTGTATGCTAGACAGTGGGGCTAGTAGCTCTGTGATGCCAAAATAGATTGCTGACAAACTTGGACTGAAATATCAGCCTTTAGAGAAGGGAGTGATCCAATTGGATGGTACTTCAGTTAATAATTTGGGCATCATTAAGGATTTGAGTCCCACCCTTCATGCTTGTCCTAATTTTTTAGTTCCCCAAGACATATGTGTTATAGACCTTCCACCTTTCTTTTCCTTGTGCTTATCAAGAGACTTTACAGCCAAGATAGGTGGTTATGTATCAGCTGATTGGTCACACATGCTGTTTAGAACAAGATATGGGACTAGGGTTACCATCAAGTCTGAAAGGTTGGCTAAAGATCACATTGAACCATATAGTCCAAGTCCTATCAATGCTGTCCCCATTACTCCAGACACAAATTGTGTTGTTTCAACTGACAGTGAGTTGGTTGCCACTCAAGAGCTTCAATCAGAAGCTATTCCTGATGTGCTGTTACAAGAATGGGCAGCTGAGAATGTGGTTGATAATCCAAATGAGCTTATTCAAGATGCTGATATGGGTAACTGTCATTCTTGAGCCTGACACAGAGATTCCAAACCTAGAGAAAGATGCAGATCAGTTGCTACAACCATTAAGTGGACTGTGGGAGATGTTCTTCGATGGTTCCAGGAGCAAGAATGGAGCAGGAGGAGGTGCAATGTTGATTTCTCCATAAGGGGATAGATATTACTGTGCATTATGTTTTGCTTTTGCATGCTCCAATAACACTGCTGAATATGAGGGCCTTGTTCAAGGTCTTGAGTGGGCAAGGAAGAGAGGAATAACCTGCTTGAAAGTTCATGGGGACAATGAATTAATTGTCAATCAAATAAGAGGCCTGAATGTTGCTAGAAATGATACACTAAAGTCTTATAGAAACAAAGTGTGGAACATGCTTGAGGATTTTGATGCCTTTAACTTAGTGTCTATTCCAAGGAATCAAAACAAACATGCTGATAGGATTGTAGCCATTGGGGCATAGTTTGATATCCCAAGTGACATTAGAAAAGAGAAAGTACAATAGTATGTGAAGGTTGTAGTCAGACCATCAATTCCTGATAACAACATTCATTGGCAAGTTTTTGACAGTGATGAACAGATCCTTTCTTTCTTGCTCGGGTACACTTACTTCCTCCATGGTTAATCAGGTAACCTACAACAAAAGATGGATGATCAAATACACAAATTAAGACAAACAAGTTACCAAGGTCAAGTACCTAGAGTCGACAACAATCGATGATCGCCTTAGAAAGGGTAAAATGGGTTTGCAAATCAAAGAACAGTCAAGAAGAACTAGATTTTCAAAGGTAAACTTCTTATGATAGGAAAAATTTGTTCACATGAAGATAAGCAAGCTTTTATTGCCTTATGCCAAGAGTTTCATGATGTCTTTCCTTGGGAGTACTCAGATTTGAAAGGTTTCGATCCCCATATTGCCCAGCACACAATTGAGTTAGAACTTCAATGCTAAGCCAAAGAAGGCAAACAAAGGCCCTTGAATCTTAAGCTTGAGCCCTTAATGATTAAAGAGTTGACTAGATTGGTTGAGGGGGGTATTATCTTTCCAATTAAACACACCTCATGGGTTTCTAACCTTGTGCCGGTTAGGAAGAAAAGTGGTGAGATAAGACTCTGTAGACTTTAGGGACCTTAACAGATCATCCTTAAAAGACCACTACCCGCTGCCCTCCATGGAACAAATCCTACAAGTAGTTGCTAGTTCTGAAAGATTTTCCTTGTTGGATGGTTTTTTGGGCTATAATCAAGTGCTGGTTAAAGAGGAGGATCAGTTCAAAACTGCTTTTACAACCAATTTGGGCACCATGGCATACAAAAGGATGCCCTTTGGTCTATCCAATGTTGGTGCCACATTTCAGAGGGCCATGAACATGGCATTTCAAAGTTTGATCAACAAGATTATGTTGATTTATTTAGATGATATTACAATCTATTCTAAGAATGTTGATGAACACTTGTCACACCTTAGGCAAGTTTTTGAAAAATGCAAAGAGTTTGGTATCTCTCTCAATCCAAAAAAGAGCATCTTTGTTGTCCATGAAGGGAAATTATTAGAACACATAGTGTCAAAGCAAGGAATTACTATTGACCCTGAAAGAGTCAGAGCCATACTTGAGTTTCCATTGCCAAATCACAAGAAGGGTCTGCAAAGCTTTTTGGGCCAAATCAACTTTTTGAGAAGATTTATCCCTAATGTTGCAAATTTACTACAGCCTTTGACTGCCATGCTAAAAAAGAACACAGTTTTTAGTTGGATAAAGGAGGCAAGGTGTAGTTTTGAAGAAGTCAAGGAAGCTCTAGCATCTGCCCCAACATTGGTAAATCCAGATTTTGCTAAAGACTTCTTTTTATATGCTTTTGGAAGTAGTGGTTCAATCTCTGCTATGCTGGTTCAGAAGAATAGGGATAATTTAGAGCAGCCCATTGCCTTCTTCAGTCAAGCACTTTCTGATTACGAAGAGAGGTATACATTTTTTGAGAAGCATGTCCTCTTTGTAATCAAAAGTCTAAAGAAATTCAAGCCTTTGATCTCGAACAATAAGATCCATATTCTGGTGGCACACTCAAGTGTGAAGGAATTTCTATTGAATAAAGATCTGAATGAAAAAAGAGCAGGATGGATCACCAAAGTCATGGAGTATGATGTAGATATTATGATCACCAAACTGGTTAGAGGTAAAGGTCTTTGTGAGAAGCTTGCTACAGGGTCAAGCAGTGAAACTGAATTGGAAAAGGATGATGTGCTTGCTAATTCAAATGAACTTCACAATGCTCAATGATGTGCCTTATGGGATAAATAATTGGGTTCAAGATATGACCCAATTCCTACAAACTGGAGAGCTCATTAGGATTGAACAGAGCTAAAAGAAGATACTTCAGATTGCAGTCCATACCGTATGTGTTGGTAAACAATGTTCTTTTAAAAAAGGATTGAATGGTGTCCTATTAAGATGCATTCACAGTGATCAAATTGAGAAGGTACTTCATGAGTTTCACGATGGAGCTAAGGAGGTCACTTTGCCCCAAGAACTACTGCTTGGAAAATCATGAGAGCTGGTTACTACTGGCCCAAGCTTGTTCAAAGATGCATATTCCTGGTCAAGAAAGTGCATCAAATGTGCTTTATTCGTAGAAAGGAGAAGTTGCCTGCTATGCCTCTACATCCAATTCAAGTGGAGTAGCCCTTCATGAGATGGGGCATTGATTTCATTGGGCCAATAAATCCACCATCTAGTACCGGTCATAAGTGGGTGCTGACTGCTACAGACTATTTCACACGTGGACAAGAAGCAATAGCTTTGAAAGAAGCAAAAGAGTCTTCAGTTTTGAGCTTCTATGAAGATATAGTCACCAAATTTGGAGTTCTTGACTCTATTATATCTGATAATGCTCTTGCATTTGTGGGATTGAAACTAACTGATTGGGCTGTTAAACATGGCATTCATTTGAGCACATCCTCAAATTATTACCCTCAGGGTAATGGCTTAGCTGAAAGCACAAATAAGAATCTCATCAGGATTATCAAAAGAACAATGGAGGATAATCAAAGGACCTGGCACATCAAATTGAGATATGCATTGTGGGCAGACAAAATGACTCCTAAGAGATCTATTGGTAATTCACCATACATGCTGGTTTACGACAAAGAGGCTAGATTGCCCCTATCTGTGGAGCTTCAGGCTCTTGACATTGTACGTCAGTTGGAGATGTTTGAGGAACAAGACCCAATGTTGTGAGATATGTAGAGCTCATGGAACTTGAAGAATCAAGGGACAAAGTGATGAGGGTTTTGGAGCATCATCAACTCCAAACAAAGAAGACATTTGACAAAAGGGCTACAACAAAGTATTTTAAGGAGGGAAACCTTGTGCTCAAGTGGGACGTTCTCAAAAGCAGGCCCAACCATCACACTAAGTTTGACAACATGTGGACAGGTCCATTTATCATCAAAGATTGTAAGGAACACAATGCTTACCAGCTGGCTACAATAGAAGGGGAAGTGCTTCCTATCCCAGTTAATGGGATACACCTTAAACCCTATTTTCAAGTTTGATGGGTGTCCTCTTTTGTACATATTAGTTTAGGTTTATACTTTCAATAAGTGTTTTTGCGCTTCAAGCTAATTATTTTCTATTTCCTGGGTGCTATGATGGCACGGTATTTTCTCTTTCATTTTCCCCTATTTTGTTTTCCTTTTGGCAACCTGTTGTGTCCTGTCGATCTCAAGTGAGTTGCGACCATGTGTAAGGCTGGCATTTTTATTTGTTTCCCAAGCCTTCTAAATGACTCCATACCCAATGGACAAGTTGTAGCTACTGGTTCTTATGTTCAGCAGGAAAACATCCAGCTGAGATCGCCAGAAATGTTACCTAATTTTTACCCATAGGCTCAACCAGGCAAGATAATCATCTGATAGATCTTTGAGAGGCCAAATGGAGCATTCGCAAAAGGGAAAAAGTCATGAATCTGATGCTAGGTTACAAGAAACTCAGTTTGAAGCCTGCCTTGTTCAAATTCGGCATGAAAATCCTCTAAGGAGAAAATCGGCAAGACCCCATAAATGTCACAGCGAGTGGAATTCACCTGCAGGTTCCTATCGGCAAGACTTCGATCATCATCTCGGTGACAAAAGGTTATGCATATCGGCGGAGGATTTTCCTTTGGGTTAAAGTCTTAGAGACTTCTTGAGGTCTCATCGAAAGGAGGTGGCATCGGCAAAGCGGACGAGCTTCGCTGAAGGGTCTTGCCGAAGTCATGAAGTCTTCCTGACTCTAAGGCTCTCGGCGCAGGAGATTGAGTTCGTGGAAATGTCTCGCGATAAAGAGAAGTTACGCCGACAACAAAAGACCTCATCGGCAAAGGTTTGACTTCGGCAAGAGGTCTTTCCAAAGAAAGGATGTCTCCCCGATAGAAGAAAAAGCAAACCCATAGCTGAAGGATAAGGAGCTCGGTGAGAAGTCTGGCCGATAGGCCAAAGTCTCGCCGACATAAGGAGGGGCCTCACCAAGAGTTGAAACCTTTGCCATAATGTCTCGGCGATTAGGAATGTCTCCCCAACTCTAAAGGCTCTCGGCGTAAGGTTTGAGTTCGACAAGATGTCTCAGCAACCAAGGAGGGTCTCGACGAAATGAAATGCAGAGCTCAGCAAAAAGCAAGGGGCTCGACAAAAGGTCTCAGCGAATAGAGGTGGTCTTGCCGAAGGAAGAAAAGGAAGCCGGCCTCGATATGTTTTCCTTTGGCAGGAATCTCGCCGACAACGAAAGATTTCGCCGAGAACGTTTGCCTTCGCCACAAGGTCATGTCGAAGTGGTGATGTCTCCCCGATAGGATAAGGAGCCCATCGAAAGACAAAGCGTTCGGCGTAAGGTCTTAGCGACCCGTTAAATTCTCATCGACAAGAAGGCCTTCAGTATAGCATTCCAATTCGGAGAGAGGTCTCCCCAACTTGGTGATGTCTTGTCGACTAGTGAACAACTCGGCGAAGGAAAGGACCTCGGTGTGAGATCTGGGCGATAAAGAAAAGTCATGCCGACTGAAAGAACCTCGCCAAAGTAAAGCACCTTCGATATGAAGTCTCAGCAACCACATGATGTCTCACCAACCAGGAAGTAAAGACCTCGCCAAAAGAGCTTGACATCGACATAAGGTCTTGCCAATATAAGGAGGTCTGGCCGATAGAAGGAGAGGAGCTCAACGGTATGACTTCTGGAGGCATTGGTGAAGAAGAGAGGCCTCGACAGGATGTTTGGACGACTTGGTAACATCTCGCCGAAAGAATGCGGAGCTCGGGTAGAGCAAAATGCGTCAGGGTAACATCAATATACCTTCGCCGATAGAGGATGAGAAGTGTTCGCCATGTTGTCTAGCCGAACATGATTGTCTTGGCGACCATAGAGGCGATATCGGTATGATCCTTGGGCTTGATAAAAACTCTCACCAATTGTCACATGTTGTGCCGATAGCTTCAAGGAGCATAATTGCATCGGTGAGACACTTTCAGTGTCTCGCCGAGATGCGATTCTTTTCAAAAGAGTTGTGACCGCCTACAGAGCCTGCGTGGAATACGCTCGACCAACCAGCAGGAGCTAAGGCGAGCCGTGGCATTCTGATTAGAATGAAGAATGTCAACGGGATGAATGTAGCACGTATCTGTTGTGAGCTCAGAGCATTCAAAGTGTTCAACCGAAGTGGTTCAAACAAGACACGGTGCCAGGAAGTGAATGCGATAGCTGTGAAATATCTGAAGAAGGCTCCTCCGGGGAATGACTCTTCACCGACATGGACACGCAGGATTCGACATTAAATTCAGTCAAAGCATCTAGGGAAAAATCTATCCTGAGGACTGATATTTTGTAAGCCCTAGGGGGCCGATACATTTTGATATATAAGGCATTTTTTGCCTTTTTGTAAATAGTTCAGATTATGCATCCAGAAGAGTTAGTGATTATTATCTATCCTTCCTCAGCCGATGTATACTTTGTAACCCAACTGGAATCTGGAATGCAACACAGAGTTTACCTTGGAATCTAGTGTTCATGTTTGTACTGCTCTCATTTCTGTATCTTTCTTTCAATTATGCAAATCTTTAACTGTGTTTTATAAGTCTGCACTCATACCTTAAAGCTGTGAAATTTATTTTTCCTCCCTAAGATGTGTATGTAGATCAAACCTGTTAAGAATGATGCATAAGTCTAAAAGAAGTTGTTATGAGTATGTGAAACAGTAGCATTTAAGCTTTCCCAGTGTATTTTCCTCTTGTTTCATTTCATGATTTCCTATCAATACGGTGTATCACCACAGTTTAGTTCCATTTTCATGTACTCCTTCTCCCTTTTCCCTTTACAAGATCATTAGTTTAGGTGATATCCAAAGGAAGTCGGCCTTAACCGGAGGTTCATTTCAAACTCAGGTGACCCACAGCCTTGAAATGATCCCATGTTTCACCAGAAATCCTAGTTTCATAACTTCGCATAGGGTGCATTTCTAGGTGACAACAGTACCAAACCTAGATCATTACAATACAAACTAAATATTGACTTATGGTTTCCTGTGAATATTTATCTTTTGTTGGCTCTAAAATTTCTTCTCTCTGGAAGAAAGTCTAAACAAAAAACTCTAACCGTTACAATGAGCACCAAAAGTGCAATTTATACCTTTTCAAGTTGTGAAGGAAGAAGGGCCAAGGGACAAGCCTGAAACCCTAGAAAATCACATGTAGACATGTGGACATCCAAATATGAGAAGAAATCACACCATACAGGTCCCAAAACCCACACCATGCCTCCACATTAATGATCACACAAAAGTGGAATAGAACCCCCATGAAATCAATATCAAATCATGACCAAGATTTGATCTTTGACAAAATAGAAGTCTAAGAATCATAGGGAATCATGGGTGTCATTTTCCCACTTCCAGTTATTGAAAAATACATTGAAGATCATCCATGTAGCCCTAAGAATCAAATATAGTAGTTGAGAAATTTATTGCAACATTAATGGTGAAAAACATGAAAATCTCATAGAGTGTCCAAAAGCTTGATCAGATTCTAAAAGCCCAATAGGATCTTAAAAGAGAACCATTATTAGGAGAGAACCAGTGGCACACAATTTGATATTAGAAGATCAATTGTGTCTTCCAATTTTTCAACAAGCTAGGTGGCTAGATTGTTTTCTTTGTTTAAACAAATACAATAAAATTATAACACAACAATTTTCCAACACACAACAAAATGATGAGGCTACAATTAGAGGGCTAAGAGTAGATGACTCAGAAGTAGTAGTAGAGGTTTTAGAGTTGCTAAGAATAGGAGAAGAATTCCTATCCAGAGTTGATGGAATTACAACAAGGAAGGATTTCATATTGCCTAGAGAGTATTTAGACTCTTCAGCACAAGGTACAAAAATACTTTCCTTGCCTTGGTTGTGGGATTATGTCACTTCTTACATATTTAAGTACTTCACCTGTGATGGTAGGAAGTCCCTCTTGTATATTATGCATTTCAAACTTCTTAGTCACCTATGCCACCAAAGGCTAGTGAATGTTCCTAACTTTCTATATAATTTGTTGAAAAGAATGCATGTTGAGTACAAGAGAAAAAGGATTCGGTTAGAATTGTCACATTTTTATTTAGTCACCCTATTGAATAAGAGGATTCCCAAAACTCAATTCCCCAATGTATCTTGGGAAGACTTTTTGGCTTTCCATAATATTAACGATATTCTCATGAGACCCGAGGTAGAGGAAATAAATAAGGAACGAGAAATGAATGAGACTTATATGGCTACAAAAGAAGAATATGTAGCCTCTACTTCACCCATCACTTCACATACTTATAATATTGGTGAATAGACAGAGCCAAAAGTGTAGGAAACACAACTTGCAGCTTCAGAGGAATAACTTGTAGCACAAGAGGAACCATAAATCCCTGCCTCTACTAGAAGCCCTTCCAAGCCTAAGCAATGGAAAAGGAAAAGTGCACCCTCCACCTCTACACCCAAGAAAAGGAAAAAGAGGTTACTATAGCTAGAAGGTGATTACACTAACTCAAGAGGAAGGTCCCTACAAAGGGGAAGGCTAAGAATCAAAACAAAAAAGTTATAGTGGTTGATTGTGAGATAGACTTCCAAGAGGAGAAGGTGCCTAGTGGTGATGAGCAACCCAAAATATTACAACCCATGTCTTTGAGCAGCAGTTTAAACTTTGATTTTGAAGATCAATTTACAACCAAGAAAAAATAGACCTCAAAATAGCTTAGTTTCAAAGGATGGGTTTGTTTCACCTAATGAGGTTGATGAGGAGATATTTTTGGAAAAAGAAGAATTATTTTTGAAGGGAAATAATGAGAGCAAGGAACTGCAAGAAGCCTTGAAAATAATAAAATAATTAGAGGAACTACTCAAAGGATACTGGGAGGGAGGATGGATTGGATAACAAAATTCAAGAATTAGAGAAAAGGTTGCATGCTTTTGAACAACAAGGATCAAGATTGGAAAAATTCACAGAAATGGCCATTTTTGGGATCAACAAAGGAACTTCACATCTTGTAAACCAATATGCATCCCTGACAATGCCTAGAACCCCCATTGTGGTAACCCTTGGCATTGAGCTATGGAAAAAAGTAAGAGAATTATCCCAAATGCAAAAGGATTGGGAAAAATAAGAATCTGAATTAATATCAACCATACTAGGGAATTTGAAAGAAAGGATGCAAAAATAAAAAATAAAGGTAAAAATAGAGGAGATGGTTGACAAAATAGTGCAACTCCTAAAATGCAGATCACCTACAAGGGTTTACACCATATATTTATAGGAAAGGTTTTTAAGCTTTGAGTTCAATCAATTGATTAGCAATCTCGTAGTTTCTCTATAATTACCTACCTTATTTTAGAAGCATACTAGCAAGGTATCCCAAAAATGCAAGATCAACTATGTGAATTATATTTGCATAATCTCCCCATCCCTCATGAATCTTCCTGGAATCCACTTATGTTTGTAGGGGATCTTCAAATAAATGAAATAGCCTCATTTATGAGAAATGAAAATCAAAGAGGATAGTTGCAAAGGAACTATCAAGAAAGGGAGAATTCATTTCCCCTTCTACTCAAAGCAGAAGTTGAAGACCCTCAGAAGATAGTGAAAGAATAGATTCATTTGGTAGAAAGAAGGTGGGTGAGAGAAAATATTTTTCAATGTAGGGAGAAGGACTATAAAATATTTCAAGAATTATCAAAGGATGGGGAAAGAAGCACTTAATTTATCTCAGGACAGATAGAGATAATTAACATTGAAGTTGAAAAGGAAGGAGCCCCATTTAGTCTTCAATTATGTAGCAACAATAAAAGAGCCCATAAGTACATTTCAGCCTCCCTTAAAAATGATATTTCCTAGTTTCCCTTGACACTCTATCCTCCTCTTCTCTTGTTCCCAATCCAACATTGGACTAGAAGGAGACAAGAGATAGATGCAACAGAGAGAGCTAGAAGGGAGAAAATAATAGAGAAAAAAGGGTTCTACTTGAAGCAAGGTGAAGGGGTCACCAATAGTGGACTATAGAGAGGTTGCAATGCAATATAACCAAAGACCCTGAGCTACTTGAGGACAAGCAAAAGGTTAAGTAGGGGGGATGATGAGCCCTAGAAATGTCTAGTTCCTGGCTTTAGTTTCATGTTTTTATCTTATTTTGGCTAAACTGCAAAAGACATTTTCAAACATTTTCATATACTTTAAATAATTTCAAAGCATTTAAGGATGATATATTATATTAATGAATGGGTGTGTGAAATTTGAATGTCTATGAGATGTACTAGAATTTTATGATTAATCATAGTTGCTAATAATGAAAAATGTATTAAGGAATAAAACTAACCCCTGCAGTAAGGGACCTATTAACCCGCAACATAAGGATGACAGTTCAACATAACTAGAGGAATCAACCAATTACAATACATGCATATTTCTATAATAAGATGTAGTCAATGGTTTTAGGATGTGAACACAAATATCTATGTGTTACACCACCTTTTCAATAAATGGTGGAGGAAGAAGTTTGTTCCAACAAGGGAAAGCAATTATAACGAAGATTGCCTTGTTAAACATGCTTTTGTTATAACAATCTTCTTGATTTTTGTAGAATCCTTATTGGATTCTAACACTTCTACTTCCACCCATTTTTATATCTATATTAAGTAAAAGACCTAGTCCTCTTCCTATTTTCTTGGAAGAGTTGACAATTGCTAATAGTTTTGTTATCATGAGGATAACACCCTTAGCCAAGTATGAAACTCAACTATCTTATGAAACATGGGATCATCTTCAAGTTGTGGGTTGCTTAAGGTGAAGATGAACCCCAAAGTGGGTTGGTTCCCCTAATGAACCTCCTATAACTATTTCCTTGATCAAGAAAAGGGATAGAAAAGAATTGAAACTAAAAGATTGTTGATCTTAGGAGGTAATGCACCAAAAATACTAGACTTATACCTACTTCCAACTCATAACTTCCCTCAAAAAATCAGCTTTATCCTATGCACAACTCAACTTTCACAAGCTCATACAACAATGTTTCATAAAAAGGTTGTTCTTCAAGTTCTTGAAGGAAAACTGGAAGTTTTCACTACTACAACTAATGAAAGTAACAACACAACGTATGACTTGTATAAGTCTGCTTATTCTAGTATAAACATACCTTGCAATGAGACATAATTCAAGGAATTTTCATTCATAATCACAAAAAATTAGATCAAATCATATACAAATACACCCAACACATGAATTTAGAGAAGGCAAACTTGCTGCTTTTTATTGATAAAAAGGAGTTTTTGCTGATAAAAATCTAAAAAAGTACTTAAGAATACATAAAATTGATGTTGTATAATTCTCAAAATGAGTTACAATCATCTCTTTTGCATAAGGAAAAAAGAGGAAATGAGAGAACTGACTCTTAAAGAGTTGAAAGCTTTGTCTTATAAAAGAGCTCCACTAGTTAACTGAAGTTGAACCTCGTGGAAGACATTGAGTATGCATGATTTGGAATTGGGTGTGAACTAGAAAAGCAGAATCATGCAACATTTGGTGATGAGATTTGACTTGACCTCTTTGAATTCCCGAATCCTACATGCTCCTTGAAGTGTGCCCCAACTCAACTTGAACTGGTCTTCTAAAAGAGGGATGAAATTGATTCAAAAGTTGTCCCAAGGCACTTTGCATGGAGTCTTCAACTTGTTGGGCGTACAAGGCAAAAAATCCATTATTTTAGGACCTCAAATTGTCCCAAAATGCATGCAAAAGGCTCCAAACTCCACTTAACTCCATATGTAATCATATGGGCTTCTAAAATAGACCTAAATTGCCTCTAAGTGCTTGAAAATTGAGCATGAAGGCCACTTAACTTGGAATGTTTCCTTGCATGACACCATAGGTTGCTAAGTTGTCTGAAGATTACAAATTCTTCAAAGTGTTTGCATTCTTTTCATTGTTTCCAAGGTCACTTCATTCAAATTCTTCAATGGTTACTTCGTGGCTGTTATGAACTAATTGTTGACATTCCACAGTCATGCATTATTTTCACCTTTGCATTCTATCTTTGAAGTCATAAAATTCCCATGATGCTTGTCACCTATTTAATTATAATATATGTCCTTGAAAATGGTCTTTTCCCTCTATATTTGCATGAGAAGATTCACCAAATTTTGATATGGTTGCCTTTATGAAAAAATCCTTGTCGCCTTTTGATGCCTTCGTAACATACCACTATCATTGGTCAAAGAACATTCAAAACAATAGGTCCCTTCTTTGAACTTTATTCATGAACTTTATTTTCTCTTTTATGCATGGATTTTTTTCTCTTATGCATGAATTTTTTTCTCTTTTATGTCTGTCATATTTCCTGCCCCTATGACTGTCAAGAGTTGCACAAGGACATTAAATGGTGGTTGTATTCATGCATATAAATGTTGTCCTCATCGTACATTAATTGTTTTCCTCATCGTGCATTATTTATTGTCCTCATTGACCATTATTTGTTGTCCTCATTGTGCATTATTTACTGTCCTCATTGACCATTATTTGTTGTCCTCATATGCTAATATTGTTGCTCATAAGTTGATATTGCTTCCCTCTATTCTTTTGAACCTTTCATTTCATGGTTTTCATGCTTGGGAACTTCATTGACATTACTGCCCCTTTGGTTCAAACCCTAGAGTTTATGATCTTTCAAAAGAGACTATCATACATTCTAATGAATTTGTTGCCCTTTGACTATTAAAGGATGATCTAAGGACTATCCTTTTATGCATTTATTTCATCTAGCATGAACTTGATTGCCTTCTATGGACATTTACACCCTACTTCCCTTCATGAGATAGCTATCTCTTTAATACTGTGATCATTATGCATTGTGGTTATCCATCCTCCATGAGCTCCCAAGAGCCTTGCACTATCCTCTTTATTTGCTATTGCCATTGGCATTGTTTTGAGGTGATTGTCCTTCAAACTAAACTTTTCCTTTTGGTGCAAAGAATGTCCCTTATTTTTTGTGTGCTCTATCACTATCATATTAAGTTTGGTTTTCCCTTTGTTATCTTTTATCAACCAATCAATATTGTCCTTATTAATGAATGTCACAAAAACTACCCTTGACATTGCACTCTACTTGCAACTATTGTCTTCTTGATTCCTTAAATGATCTTTGGGTCATGACTACTCATGATTGCTATATACTCCCCTTGATGATTGTACTTTATTGTTATTTCAATCATGAAGACTGCCCTTTTATTGACCAAAGGGCTGTCAAAACTATTAAGCTGCCATTATTGAAGCTTCTCCTATGACCAATTCATCAAATTGCACTTACCATTAAACCCTTATTTGATGTAAAAGGGCTCCCACTTATTTTGTCTCTATGGTTTAAAGACTATTATGTTAATGGGAACTTATATTCACATTAAAGAGCTTATGTCACTATCTAAGTTACTAGTGGATGGTGAGTATTCTCATGCATTTGATGCATCCCATTGTTTCACTTAAGTCTACCCCTACACTTGCCTTGACTTGAGTGTCACTATCCATAGATTTAGTACTATCTTTTGTATGGTTATAACTATCCTTTCATGCTCATACTTTTCTTTACAAAATTTTCCCTTAGTAGCTATCTCATGGTGACTTTCCTTATCTAGACCGCCTCTCCACTCATTGCTTGGTTGTTTCCGTCCTTTTTGAACTGTTGTTT
Source organism: Sequoia sempervirens (assembly GCA_007258455.2). NCBI lineage: Eukaryota > Viridiplantae > Streptophyta > Pinopsida > Cupressales > Cupressaceae > Sequoia > Sequoia sempervirens. Next base: position 1,198,390,171 of record VDFB02271358.1, on the reverse strand, counting down.
ATATTTGGACTATCCTTATACATATGAATTTATTCATGCTCTTCGTTGCCACAAGGTGATCTCATTTGTATTGAATTTTACACAATCCACTTCCCTTATAAAATTTTCCCTCTATTTTGGATTGTCCATTGTTTGGAGTTGTCATATGCTTATATATGGACTGTCATTTCATGAGAGTTATGACATCAAGACTGTCCTTATTGAAGACTTAATTTGAAGTGATTATCTTCACCATACTAGGATGACTATCATTGCTTAATTCACTATGACATGTACCTTTATGTGGATTGTCTTCTTTGGTTAAAGTTTATCCTCCTTTCTCAAAACTTGTTGCTATTAGCCTTCAAAGCATAGTTAAATTTTCAATTCTACAGTCACAAAGACTTCATTCAATACACAACCCTTTGTTATCTTTATCTATAGTCCTACTCTAGAGTTTATCAGTGTCCCATCCTTGTTCTTAAACTTCTGACAAATAAATCTTGCTACCATATAGTCTTGATGGGATGCCAAATGGGTTGATGCATGATGATTGTCATACATTGATTACCCCCAAACTATTGAAGGACTATATTTACTTACCATCATAAGCCTATCTTGGATGATCTTACTACCCTCTACTCCTAAAATTCCATTTCAAACTCTACCCTTCAAGGAAAAGCTTAAGGTTTGGCTAGATATCATTTCCAAGTCACTTGCTTCAGCGACGTTAGCCTTAAATTGGTCAAATGATAAATCTGATGTTATTGAAGTTTGTATTGTCTTCAAAGTGTCCTTTATATCTTGATCCATATGCTTCATATTGCTTCTTGCAACTTTGTTTCCTTTTTTAGGGTTTGAGATTCAAGAAGTTGTTGCATCTTTGTGTTGAATGCACAAGACAACTAAGAGAGGGGGGGTGAATCAATTGTTCCTTAAAAATTCAAAACCCTCATTAACATTCATATCCACATTCATTCATTAAACCCTTAAATCTATTATGATGATTTAGCATGAAAAGTAAATAACATAAATTGAAACAACTTAACACCATACATAAGAGAACACCATATTTACGTGGAAAACTCGAGAAGGGAAAAACCACGGTGAGGATTAGCTCATAATATAAGTAATATCAACATTGAATACAATAGGTCTCACTTTTGAAGGGCTCATTTCCCAAAGAAAGAAAGGCTCACTACTAGAATAGAAAAGAAGGTAGAGAAGAAATGTTACATAGAGAAAATTATCTCAATGCGATAGAGAATTCACCACAATGTCACCAACACCTTCGCAGCCTGATTGAAGAATTGTAGATGCCTTCTGCTCACTGCATCTAGTAATCTAACACATGAAATCTCACACTGCACTTCTTAAATTCATACTCAATAACTCTCCACTTTGCATCATTCACATCTATCTTTTCATTCCTCAACAACTCTACTCATATGTATACCTTATTCAACCTTGAAACCCTTCTCCAAGGTCAGCTATACACATTAGCCGTGCAAATTCAAATTAGGTTGATGCCAAAACACTTTTGTGGTGGATAAAAGTGAAAGTGAACCATATCAAAACTTATTTGGGACCCAAATCTATAACACCACTCAATCACACGCTTCTATAAATGATAATTACCCACCACAATTAGTGTAAGCACTAGATTGGTCATTACCTATGTAAACACCATTAAAATTTTAAGTACAGACTTCCTTAAGTCCAAGGATGAATTGTGAACCACTCATCGTGCTTGAACATGATCTAAAATATTCCTCAAAACACTCTGAAATCGAACAAACTCCTTTGCAACAACTTCCACCTGAAGAATGTACACACCCAATACACTCAGATAACTTTTCCATACATTGTTGCTTGAGAAATTGACTTCTGAAGCACCAAACATCAAACCAACTTGACTGATGAAAGATACCAACACTATCAACACTCCTTCAAATTTTCAAGACTTGAAACAACTCTGGCAGAGAAACACGAAAAAAAGACATTTCTCCTAGACACCTCTACATTGCACTATTCACACACTGGTGAACACTTCTTCTGTACAACGATCCAACACACCAAATTTTGGATATAGCACCTCTAAACATCTCTCACCAACACAAGAACACACCTCTACAACCTAGAACACCATTGCAACACATTTTTTCCTCTTTTTATCAAATTTTCTCAAAATCACTTGGAAACCAAGCACCAGAGACACATCCTCATTATCTTCAGTAGTTCCTCAACCATAGACAAAATCTTATCAAAGCAACACTAGAGGTTGACACCAGTAGCTTTACTAATGACAACATAATGCAACTAATCAAAGCATGGATAACATCAACTGCTCACACTGTTGCAACAATCTCACCCAACAATAGTCATCAATGAAAACACAAGATTGTTGACATCAATGACAACACTAAGTTCTCATACTTGACACAATATCCCCCTTTTTCATTGATGGAAACACATGATGTGAAAAAACATCAAAAACAAAACAACTCTACTCCTATTTCCTTTTCTCCCCCTTTGACAACAAACTCATTACACTCTCTCTCCCTTGACTTTCTTCTTTTCACATGACTCTTTCTCTCCCCCTAATAACTTGTTATTTTCACATGACTTTCTCTCCCCCTTTGACATCAATGGAAAAGGGCCAAAACATTTTCATTGTTTATTCTGTCCCTTTGACATCAATTAACCTACTTACTACTGCTCTACAACATCTTTCCTTAACTGCTTTGTATACTCCCCTTAGGAGCACACACCAAATTACACCAAATCAATAACCACTGCATAATGACAACACATGCTCTTTTGACTGCAACAACCATGGCACTACTTACTCCCCTTGAGAGGTAGCACCAACATCAGTCCAGACAAAAGAATGAATCTTGAAATCCACTTGATTGGTGCATCTCCTTATGCATTTAGTTAAAGAAAGGAGGGGAAATGACCTCCAACTTCTCTTGGAGATACTCAAAATTATCATTACGAAGAGCCTTAGTGAATATACTAGCAATTTCATCCTTTGTAGGCACATATTCAAGCTTTACTTCATTATCCACAACCTTCTCTCTCAGAAAGTGATACCAAATTGAGATTTGTTTTGTCCTTGAATGCATTACCGGGGTCTTTGAAATATTGATTGCACTTGTATTATCATAAAAGATAGAAATAGGCTCATCATGCATTACTCTGATATCCTTCAATATTGTCCTCATCCATAGCACTTGTGTGCAGTAAGATATTGTTGCATTGTACTCAACTTCTACTGTAGATAAAGATATTGAATCTTATTTCTTGCTTAGCCATGATACCAATATACATCCAAGAAATAATGCACCACCACTTGTACTTTTCCTTTCATCAACACAACTAGCCCAATCTACATTTATGTAAGCACTCAAGGTGAAGTTAGTATCCTTTGGATACCATAAGCCATGATGAAAAGTGCCCTTTAAATATCTGAATATCCTCTTCACTACTACATGTGATTCTCTAGGGTGTTCTTGAAATCTATCCATAAGACAAACTTCATGCATGATATCTAGTCTAGTAGCAGTTAGATATAGCAGTCCACCAATCATTTATTTGTACTTGCTTTGATCAACCTTAGAATATTCATCATTCTTGCTCTGCTTGCAACCAGTAACCATAGGAGTACATACTAGTTTAGAGTCTTCCATTCCAAACTTCTTCAACATTTCTTTGACATACTTTGATTGTGAAATGAATATGCCTTTGTCTATTTGATTGATTTGTAGCCCAAGGAGGAAATTCATCTCCCCAAACATAGACATCTCAAACTCTTTCTACATATCTTATGCAAACTTTTTACACATCACTTTAGTGCCTCCAAAAATTATATCATCAACATACACAACCACAATCAAGATTTAATATTTTTCAACTTTAAAGTAAAGATTGCTATCTGTGGTACCTTTATTGAATCCTTGTTGTATCAAATACTTATACAAGCTTGCATACCAAGCTCTGGGAGCTTGCTTCAATCCATATAATTCCTTCTTCAATCTGTAGACCATATATGATCTGTTTGATAACTGAAATCCTTTTGTTTGTTCCATATATACCTCTTCTTCCAATTCTCCATTCAAGAAAGCATAATTCACATCCATTTGTTAAACTTTAAAGTCCTTATGTGCTACAAAAGCTAAAAACATCTTGATAGCTTCCATTCTTTCCATTAGAGCAAATGTCTCCTCAAAATCTATTCCTTCAACTTGTGAGTAGCCCTTACACACAAGTCTTTGTTTGTTCCTTACCACTTCTCCATTCTCATTCAATTTGTTTCTAAACACTCAATTTTTTCCAATTATATTTTTATTTGCAGGTCTTGGGACAAGTTCCCAAGTCTGATTCTTTTCGATTTGTAGTAGTTCTTCTTCCATAGCCTTTATCCAATGTTCATATTTACATGTCTCAATCACTATTTTAGGTTCAACTTCATAAAGTAAACATAGATTTTGTGAACCAAGATTCCAACACCTGCAAAACTCAACAAATAAACACATTAGAACATTGAAATGCAAGTTAGTATCACAATTCCCCAATAAATCCATTTGAATTGCAAAGAAAAATAAATGAAATGAAGAACATAAACAAGCATAAACCAAAGATATTAAATCCTATTCAAATGAAATGCAAACTCTTAATCTCTTGGGGGAGTTGGTGCCAATTTTATGTGGAAATTGGCCCTTTCCCAACTCCTATGCAAGCTTTGATGATTTGATGAGGATGTGATCCATTTTGTTGAAGATTGAAGTGTGCTCCAAGATGAAAATCTGCATAACCTAGCTAAGACTTTGATGAAATGGATGAGAATGGCTATGCTTGAGTGTGGATTTGAGTATAGTAGCTTTGCTCAAATTGTGGATGATAAAATGAGTGAAGCCTCTTATTTATAGAATGATAGGATGGAGAAATTCCCAAAATGAAGCAATGTGGGACTAACATTCAACCAATGGCAAGGTGCCACTTGTCAAGAGATGGATGGATGGAGGATGTGCACATTTTGATGAATGTGCCTATAAATGCAATTAGGTGGAATTTGAAATTAGTGAAATGACATGTAAGAGGGAAAAGAAATGCCTTAAATGCCATTTGGCTCAATGAAAAAAGACTTATTAGGTGAAGTAAATGTCTAGTTGGAAGGACAAAGTCCACTTGGATTTGAATTTAAATTTGAGAGAATATTCCTCCATTATGCCATGTTGAGAGAAAATAGAGATTTAATAAATGAATTAAATCTATTTTCATGTGCAAGTGGCAAAAGCTAGAGGATGGGACATGGATTAGGATTAAATTAATCAAAGGTTAATTAATTTAATGAAGGATTAGATGATGTGACAAATTTGACTTAGATTTATGGGTTTATTTAAATCAAAGATGAGAAGAATGTGATTTTAGACTTAAATAAATATTTTGATTTATTTAACTAAAGGGGATGGTTGGTTAGCTTAAATTAAACAAGGTTTAATTTATTTAACTTAATAGATAGACTTTAGATATTTAATCAAATAAAGGGAATTATTTAATTAAATATGGACACAGGGTTAGTTAGATCAGGTAAATTGATTTAATTAACAAGAGGGAAAAACTTAATTAGATAAAATGATTTATTTAATTAAGAGAGGAAAATTGATGAATTTAATCAAATAAAGGTATTCAATTAAATGGTTAGACTAAGAGATAATTTAGGATGAAATGGTGTTAATAATCGGGATCAAGTATATCGGTATATTTTCCATGTCTACATTTTGCCCCTCTTTGAAGCAAAGTACTCGTTGCATTGATTCAAAGAATAAACTGTCTCTATCAAAAGCCAAAAATTTCCCCAGTGCTGCCCTGACGAGAGAAAACATGCCAATATACTACCCCCTCAAGAGATCGGATGAAAATTTCAACTTTTTGGGTGATCTCACGAAAAAGAGGTTCAAGATTAGTTTAGCTCGAATGCTTGATGTAGACAAATTTGATGATGTTAGACAATTCATCAGCCATGGGTAGCTTCATGTCTATTTTGATATATTACACACACTTGATCCTCATTTGTACCATGATAGATGATATAAATGAGATGATTATGATGTTTATATGTAATGGATGATATGATGATGTATGGATTATATGGATGCACATGATATGATATGAAGATGTTTTTATGATTATGTAAATGGATGATAAATGTATGGTTTATGAGATGCTTAGAATAACCAATCTATATTATGTAATGATAAAATGCAATGCATTTGAGCACCAAAAATCTGCAAGCAGTCTAAACTCCAACACTCATTAGCGGGGATTAGTTCAATCTATGCAAATGTATAAATGCTCCTATGAAATAATACACAATTCCTCTCAAACAAGATAACAAAACAAACTAATTGGAAGCATCAAAGAAGCACAATGTATACCTATTCCATAGTGGATTGATGTCACTTTGATGTGAAAAGTGACCCTTTCCCAACCCTTGACAAGCCAAATGATGAAGATGCAAACCTATGACAATGAAGTGGACAAAATTAGCTCTCAATGTGAAGAGAGTAACTTTGCATGAAGATTGTGGATGATCAAAATGAAGGATAGCCTCTCCATTTATAGAAGAATTTGATGAGAGAAGAGGCAAAAGGGATGAATGTGGGACAAAAACCCAACCAATAGGAAGAAGCCAATTGTCACCATGTGAATGGGCCAAGGATGTGCATGTTTTGATGAATGTTCCAATAAATGACATTAGGTGGCTTTTCAAATTTGAAATTTGGCTTGTTGGAGGGAGAAGAAAGGGTCTTAAATGCCAAGTGGGGGACATGTAAGAGGGGAGTTAATGTTATGTTGGAAGGGACAAGTCATTTGAGAGGGAGATTTGAAATGGGGGAATATTCCACTTTTATGCTATGTTGATGGAAATTAGGGAATTATTAAATCAAAGAAATGATTTATTGGTGCAAGTTGCAAAATCTAGAGGATTTAGGTGATTAGGATTAAATTAATCAAGGTTTAATTAATTTAATGAGGGATTAGATGATGTGACTATTTGATTTAGATTTATGGGTTGATTTGAATCAAAAGATGAGAAGAATGTGATTTAGATTTAATTAAATAAATATTTTGATTTATTTAATTAAAGAAGATGGTGTTAGACTAAATCAAATAAATATTAATTTATTTAATTTAATGGAATGACTTTAGAGATTTAATCAAATAAAAGATGATTTATTTAATTAAAGAGGAAAAATGATGATAAAGGGATGATTACGGACGATATGGAATTAGTGAATCCGGATTAGATGCATGATGTCAATTTTGCATGTGTACATTTTGACCTCTTGAAGCAATGTACTTGCTACGTTGGTTCAAAGAGTAAACTTGTCGCAATCAAAATTCAAAAAATTCTTTTGGATGCCCCCAGAAAGAAGTATATTGGTACATTGCCCCCTCAAGAGATCAAGGAAAAGTTTGATTTGAGGGTCATCTCGTGACAAAGAGGTTCAAGATGGACGCATGGATGGTTATGATGATGATGCAAATGAGATGGTTTTAAGATGCTTAGAATAACCAATCTATATTATCCTAAACAACTTAAAATGATGATGCACTGCATTTGAGATGGATGAGATGGATGATGCCTATATGATTATGCAATGGATGTTTTATGCAAATGTATGGTTTATGAGATGCTTAGACTAACAGATCTATATTATGCGATGATGAAAATGCATGTGAATGATATGCGCTTAGCATGCCGACGGGTTTGTGGATGCAGGATGGATGCATTGGCATGATGATTAACTATCTCGCATGATGTTAGTGCAAAAGAATAAATGAGATGATGACAAGAGGATTCAACAAGCCAACTTTATTAGAGATGATGATGAGAGATGGATGATTTGGTTATCGGGAATTGGGACTTTAAAAGGGCTACTTACCTTATGTTTGATAACACACATAAGCATGATGCATAAAGGTATAAAGAACTAGGATGGCATTGCACTTAGTGTGATGGAATTTGACTCGACAATCAGATAGGATTACTCTTGTTCACACTTGACATACAAAACCTTATTCATAATATAGTTCATATATTTAAAATATCTCAGACCAAAACATAGAAAAGTAAGCCTTCCTATGTGGTCAACAAGAAACCTAAAACACCCTCCCTACAAACCAAACAAAGCATGCATGACCAAGGTTATATTACAAGAATATCCAACAAGCACAATAGACAAAAAGATAATGATCAATGCCCCATTCCTTTCTGTCTAAATCACTTTGATTAGACATCATCGAGAGGTCATTGGAATGAGCGCAATAAGATAAATAAAAAAGAAAAGATCAAGTACACAAGCAAGTCAATTTTCTTCATACCTCTAGCCAAAGGGATTTGTTTTTTTTAGGATAAGAACCGAAATGATTGCCAATAGATAATGCCCATTCTAGGAAGGATACATCCTAGGACATGTTAGTGGATGGTGGCACACCGTTTTGTTTATCCAAAGTGTTTTTCCAAAAAATAATGCCCATTGTAGGAAGGATTCATCCTAGGACATGTTAGTGGATGGTGGCAAGTTGATAGGTTGTTCAAAAAGGCTATTGATATAAGGTTGATTGACAGGTTTGTGAATGATCAAGAGTTTTGATTTTGCATTTAAAGGTTTGTTGCTTCGATTTTGATTTTGCGTTTGAAGTTTGCTTTTGCTGATTGTTGTGGTTGTTTCTGTTTGTTTTGCCAAAGGGTGAGTGTGATGATTGATTTATTATGGATGAGATTATTGCGGATGAAAGCGAAATGGGGTGGATGGATTTTTTCAAATATTTGGATTTTTTGACATTTTTGAAATGTTTTGAGGTTGTTTTTGGGTTTTTCGGTTATTTAAATGTTTTTGTATTTTATGAGATTTTATGAATGTTTTTGGATTTTGTGTCTTGGGGACTGATCAAAGATCAGCCTTTCCTACGTTTAAGCTCAGAGACAACGTAGTTCGGATCCCATGTTTTTGACATTTTTTGGTTTTTGATTTGTTTTTGGATTTTCTAATTTTCTAATGTTTTTGGATTTTTCGCATGATTTTAATGATTTGGATATGGATATGTGTGATGATAT
>VDFB02271358.1:1198356085-1198380965 GCA_007258455.2 Sequoia sempervirens | reverse complement strand
GGAGATTAGACCTTGTTTTCTTGTCTTCCTACTGCAATCCGCCACATGCACAAGTATGGTTAAATTTTATTTATTTCATCCCTTGCATTACACGTATATTCTATATTTTGTATTATACATTATAAAACTCTCTAAATATTTTGATTTACATATTCTCCATCAAATACAGATGTTCACCACACTAATTTCACTTTTTTTTTGTTATTTATCCACAACAGACTCCAACTATAATGGAAAATTTGATGAACTAATTGCAAAATTAGTCACAATGGTCAAATAGACAATTAGATCCTAATATACTCTATGTTGATTGTAATAAGAAATATTCATTCCACCCTTGATCAAAGTGGTGGACAACGTATATTCTTGCTCGAGGGTTTGGTGAGAGTCCATGAGGCTCCATGCCCCAATATGGAAGGGTGGAAACCGGGGCTCATTTTGTTGTGTTTTATTTTTTATATTTTATGTTTAGATGTCTATGTTTTTGAGATAAGATTCAAATATAATTCATATGTTTGAAGCTATGGTTGTGACAGAATAAAATAGTTAATGTTATACACTTTGTGTTAGATTCCATTGGGCATTGTTCATTATTGTTCTCTTGCTTAAGCTATATTGTTTCATCCTTGAGAAGGTGTTGTTGGAAAGGCCATTTTGTGTCATTATCCCTCTCATGATCCACATAAATTATTGACATTATCTAGTTTCTGTTGATTGTTATTGTCTAGCTTGGGCTATATTCTCTCATTTTCGATACACTCCTGTTCAACAAACTATTCTTACAATTTTCAATAGCGTGTTGTTGAGAAAAGATCAAAATTTTTATTGATTGTTGTTCTCTATCTTAGGCTACATTGTTTTATTTTCAATAGGGTGCTATTGAAGATGCTATATTGTTCCAATTTTTGATAAGGTTTTGTTGATAGAAGATAATAGTATTTGTTAAAATAAATATTGTTTCATTTATGGTTGGGTTATATGGCTATCGTTCTGCATGGCCTCTATGGCTATATACAAATCTACACACAGGGAAATTTAATATTGTGTCATTTATGGCTTCCGTTCTATGGAAATGGTTGCAATATATTCAAATATTCTGTGTTTTCTTCCATAATGCACTCTAATTGTTGTTTGGTAGCTTTGGCTATATTCCCTCATTTGCAATGCATAATAAAATAGTTAATATTATAGAGTTGTGCTTTGGTTGTTGTTGATGGATCACTATTGGGGAAAGTATTTGTGAATGTGTATGTTAATTTCTAATTTTTTTACTTTTGCACCATGCTTTATATTTACAACTACCAAATTGCTAGATATGCATTTGATGCATACTATAGTAAAATAGCTTGTCTTATACAATTTATGTTAATATACTGTTGCATCCATGATTTGGTGCTCTCTAATAGTCTACATCTTCCCATATAGTGGTTAGTCTTTTGCAGTTTATCTTTCTCTCTATAATATATTCCTTATTGTCGCTCTCTACCTTATGCTATGTTATTGCATGTGTATAGGAAGACATTGTCCTGCTGCCCGGTCGATTAGCACTATGCCACTATCTTCTTTGCATCGCTTCATCAATGTCTGCATGTCTCTTACATTTCATGTTCATCTCCGTCTATCGGCTCATTGTTGTGTGTTGCTACATGGAACTGCTAGTTAATATACTTTAAAAAATTTATTTAATACACTTTCACATAAAAATAAGATAAAAAATAACAAATCTTTGATGAAATAAATTAAAATAGTGCACGTTTCTGTTTTAAACTGTGTATATTTTCTTAATGAACATATGAAATCCAATCTAATGAACCAGTGAAATAAATCAATTTTCATTGTAATTTTATATTTTTGAATATAAAAAATCTAAATAAGATCTTTAAAAATTGCATAAATTATTAATTAATTTCTTGTTCATTTAATCATGCCAAGTGGAAATTATAGCAAAAAATCAAACAAAAGACTATAGTTATTCTTCATGGGACTAATAGAAAAGGAATCACCATGTAGAAATGTTGATCTGAAAGTACACTGCCATTCCTTACAGATTTTTCATCGAACAAAATAAAACCAAAAATAGTTGAAATAAAGTAAAGAGTTTAAAAGGGGATCAGTTGAGTGATCCAATCTCCTTTATTAGTAAACAACATCTTGGAAAATATACATTATATGAGAGGACTTCTTAATATGTATTGAAGAAAGACCAAAACAAAACCTTCCTAAAGCTGAAAACCAGGGCAAGCAATAATTTTTTTCTCATTTTCTCCAGCAACCATGAAATGATAGGCTTTACCAATATCAACTTTACAGACATTGATATCACTGCCCCAAAAGAGATTGATGGCTTCCTCAAGCCCAAATAAATACATGTTGTTTATAATGCCCTTATCAACAGTTTGAACCAAACCAATATCACCTTCCTTTAGGAACTTCCAGCACCCAATATAAGTCTTAAAGTTATGCACGCTCATTGTGTACCTGACCTTGACAAGACTAAACAGAATATCAAGAAGCCTTAGCTCAAATTCTACAAAATTATTTTTGCGCTGTAATATGGTTAGGTGCACCCTAAAAGCGCTTGCCTGTAACTCAAAATGATCACTGCTTATATCAATCTCATCAAATCTTACCTTACTTATCCACTTAACTGGACAATTTAAGATAATGTTGTCAGTTGTGTAGAATTCTCCAGTCTTCTCGATCTTGGCCTTAAAATCACCAATTGAGTAGGGAAAATATTTGTTGTCAAAGTTGCTCAGCAGGTAAAATAACATAATCCTTAGATTTGGACCAAGAGTTGATAGTAATAACTGTACACATCTGACAGTGATCAGATATGCCTTCTCTAGTAGTGGAACCCAAATGTTGTAAGTAAAGTCCAGAAGGATTAATACTAATGTCAATATTGATGACAGGTTTTCATCACCATTAGCATTCAAATACAAGGGGATACCACTTTAACACTTTTGATAGCCAGTAAGTGTCCACAATAAGTGGCATGTGTTCTACCAAACATAACCTAAATGTTTTCCTGAAGGACAATCTAAACCTTTTAGATGACAAACACAATCTTATGGCTTCATCAACTGAGCACAGATTCCACACACCCATGAAACCATTTACAACTTTATACTCTTTAACAATAGGCACACCATTAAGCTCAGCAGCAATGAACAGTCTTACTTGGCTAGCCTTTTGATTGTCACATATGTAATGAGTTTTGTTATACCAGAAGATAATAACTGATGAGTCACATAAGGGATCCTCATTAATCTTAACCTTGTTTTCTACCAAGAATTGGCTTGCATCAGTTGTGTCATTGTAATCTGTTGATAACAACACAAAATAATCATTGCAAGATTTCTTCTTTGAGAAAATTTTATGGATACTTGTGCTTAGAAAAGCCCATGGAAATCTCATTGTGGCAAGTTATTTCTGTTGCCATACAAAAATTCCCAATTTGCAACCACTGACCCTCGAACTTAGGTAAAGAAGTTTTCATGATTTTATTGTTTATGCTTTATTTAGGACATAAAGAATCTCTATATAAGAAACAAAGAGAGTACATATTTTTGAACTTCTATAGGGTAGCCATAGCAGCAGACAATGAAATCAAGATTTTCCTACTTTTCCTTTGTCTTAAGAGAGTTTGAATTTTTTTTTGTTAATTTTAAGGTAAAGCTTAATTTTTTAGTATAATTATTTGCACTTGATTTGGTTATTAATGAAATAATATTGAGTTTTCTTTGGTTCAAAGTTGAAATCAAAGTCAAAGTCAAAGTCAATTAATCAATTAGTCAATCCACAATTTTACACTTCATTTTAATCAAAACTTTTTTCAATATCTTGCATTAATATTGCCAACCATAATTTTGTACTTTGCATTTACGTATAATAGAAATTTCAACAAATTATTTATAACTTGAAAGATAAAGCCTAGTTTCTTAGGGTAATTGTTAACATTTGATTTGACAAAAAATGAAATAATTTCACTGCTTTACTTGTTCTAAGTCAAGAAGTGAATTAGTCAGTTGACAATTTAACTCTTCACTTATATCAAGTTTTTCCAACATTATTAATGTAACATGTGTCAACAACGATACTTATAATTTTGTAACAGGCATACCAACTTGCAAGATGACCATTAATTAAATAGAAATTTTGAGAAAGTATTTATAAATTTAAAGGTAAAGCCTACTTTCTTAGTATAATTTTTCACAGTTAATTTAGCAATTAAAACAATAATACCACAAATTTATATTGATTCAAAACAAAAGAGTCAATTAACAATTTTACACCTCATTAACATCTAATTTTTTTTTTAATATCATTAATATAATACACATTAAACTCTATAATGTAGACAGTCAATAATAATTTTACATCTGCACGTAAACACTTCTTCAAAAACAGAAAGGAAGATAGATTCATACATATCAGTCCAACAACGAATCAGTTTAACAGGTGCAAATATTCCCTGTATCTATTCTTCCATTTGCGTCAATCGTATAAGACAGATTCAGGTGAACCGGAGTAAGGGCGGATTCACATTAGCCATAGTAGGGAGGAGGAATTGATGTGAGCATAAGGGTTCGTGTGAATCGTATTAGAAGGTTTCACATACCGTGTAGACTGGGTCCCGATGGCGGTTAACTCATCGGCTGGACGACTTGGAGCTGGACTTGGGTTTCATAAATGGTTCAGTGCCTACTCTCTCCTATCGCTCGGTCCGGACCCTATTGATTGATTCCATGGGCCTCTTATGTCTTATCACTCTCTCCAGGGCCCACCATAGATAGGGTCTTTCTATGTAGTTAGGTCCTATGCCTCCAAATGCGTTCTATACCTCCAGTTTTAGAGGAACATAAGAGAAACTCTTCTCAATAATTCACTGTAATTTGTGTTGTAATTTTTTTTACTGTTGTTTTTAACTAGCAGTTGCATGTACAGGCATGCAACAATCAGCTGATAGGGGTCTACACAAATGGCTATTAATGGGGAAGAAGTAGGAAACTTTTTTTTGGAATGGAATGTGAAATATAAAAAATTAATAATATTTACAATTGTTTGATTGAGTCAAGAAATGGAAAGCGTGTTAATTATTCAATAGGAAGTAATGTGAGGTTAGTTCATATCTCATTGGCTATGGGTGTGACATTACGAACCTTATATGTGCATCTCCACATAGAAAATTACTAGTTGAAAAATGATTAATGAAAATGTAAAATAAAACTATAGGCCATGTTGAATGAATCTAATTAGTTACAATAGCTGCTAAAATTTGATTTTACTTAATAATGTTAGGAATATAGTAAACTAATTCTCAACAAATACAATTTTTTAATAAATTTTTTCTTTAAAAATGATAACTGAAACATTGAATCAAATATAAAGTTTTAAATAATTATTTTTTCTAAAAACAATAATTTCTCACCAAAATTTAAGGTATGAGATAATTTTATCTTTATTTTAGTTCCTAGATGCACATGTATATTTTAGCTTTTTGTCTAGGTTATTTAATCAATTAATTCATTGTTATTTAATTATGTTAAGATACATATGCATACAAATACATGGCAGATTTTTTAAAGAGTTATTACCATGACTTTAATTACTAATATTGCATTAAAAAGTATTCTTCCATAACTTTGGGTATCACATATTTTTGAAGAAAGAAAAATGTTTAATATTGAATACTTTTTATAATTACTATTTAGTCCATAATTTTGCAAATTAAAGTTTTAGTATGCATGTGTTTTTTGGGTTAGTAGTAGTAAAATAAAATGGAGACAAGTATAAAGGATTCAAAATTAGTCAATTACAAGGAAATTGAGAATGAAAATATTTATTTTTAATGAATTACTTCATAGTGTAATTGAAGACTTAGTGACACCATCTTTAAAAAAAACAAATAAACAGACCTCATGAAAAGAAGAGTGTGATGACGCAATACACTTTTTTGCATTGTTAGAATAAATGAATAAAAGATATGCCTTGCTTTGAGGTGACATGACGAAAGTATCAAGTGGTTCCCTACCACTTGCTATGACATAAGAAACATGTTGTTATAAACTATGTTTTTTGAAGCCAAGTGTATGTAAGAATTTGTGTACACATGTATCTATGTAAGAAGAAATATATGGCATTAAAAGCCAAAACACAAAAATCACGCTCGTTATCCACCCTACCATATTGGCATCATGGAGCCTCGGGGACTCTAGCCAAACCCTCGAGCAAGAAAAGTATGAAACTTCCATGGGAAATTTTGTGGAGTTCCATTGTACATCGTAAAATATCAAAATTGAGAAAAATCTAATGTTTTCATATATGATGTTATATTGTAGTATTTTTTGTTGTTGTGGTAACTTTGTAAAAAACAAGCATTGTGATTTTGGGATGCTTTTGCATGCTTTAACCTAGTACCTACAAATAGAAGAGAGGGGTATGTCAGTGGACAAGCAAGCAAGATAAGGAAGGAACCATCAAAAAATAGTAAGTATATGGGTAAAATCAATATAGACAATCTGAAACTAAAAATAATCAATAATATTTACAATTGGTGTACCAAATCTATTTATTGATAATGGAAAAGTTTTGTACTTACATGTATTGTTGATAGTGTTTAACAAGTGTGACCAACATTGGATTGAGTTGTTGGAGCATTAAACAATTTGAAATAGAAAATTTAGAATACACTATTTTTTTTGGATGTCTATTGTATCTATGCAACATTATAAAAGAAATCATATAGATCTACAATAAAAGAGGTTAGCATTATCTTTTGCAAATAGATAGAGATAAAATGAAACATTTTGAATACATGGTGAAATATATAGTAGAGTCTATAATAACTAAAAAGGTGTATCTAATTGAGCACAAACATATATATTGGTATAGATTTTCTCTTGCAAGTGCTTATATTTGCATTGCATGGCTAAGATGTATATCTAGAAATGTGTATGTGAATCATGGCCACATATAATAACCAATAACCAGAATGGAAAAGAACTTTTCTTGTGGGAAAAAAATCATACATTTGACTTGAAAAAAGATAGTGTAGTCTACCCATTACATTTCTGCATGTGTGTATAGTAATATTTTCAGCTTATTTAAAAGAATATTTACATACAGTTGCTTATGAAGATGGAAATTTTCCCTAAAGTTATAAAAATAGTTATATTATGTAATTTTAAATGAATTTATATTAAAAATAGAATTGCAATCTAAGGAACCATGTAGTAAAAATGATCATTGAATTGACAAGTGAACTATTACGTAGTCTTCCAACTATTACATAATGAATAGTTTGTGGATATTATATTGATAGAATTTTGTGGCTTTTTTCACTTGAAATTACACCCCTATTGAATCTAGTTCAATACTTTACAGATGCAATGGGATTGATGTGTCAAGTATCTATGACCTTGGTAGAATTGAGATTGGACCTATAATGAACGTTGGTTCATTTCTAAGCCTAAGTGTAGGTTTTGATTGTTATTTCTTGGAAAATTCCATGAATTATAAAGTCATGTGTCCAAACACCAAAAATTTCATAGCATCTACCTAAATTCTCTTTAGGGAAAAATAGCTCCTCCTTTTCTTCATCCTCGCAATTTCAAGTGCAATACATGGCTCACAAATATTTGACCAATGAACTGCATAACCCATGATTACAATTATCTGGACTTCTATCTTCAAAAATAACATGCTCACTAGGGAAAAATAGTTTCATGTTTATCAATTACATTTCGAGCTCCATTATTTGGCACTAAATATTATAGAAAAATACATAAATTGTAAAAGAACTATTAGGAAAACACTAAAGAACCATAGGAAAATGAGAGATGATCAAAACCCAACATTAAATAGAACTTTTAAATAGGAGGAAAGAATATCATAAAACATATTGATACAACATAAGCAATCTATGTAACAATTGGCTTATCAATTTTTTATTAGAGCCACATTATTTGCCACTAAATATTATAGGCAAATAGGGAAACTGTAAAACAACTGTTACAAAAATATATATACATACATAAATAGATTCCATAGCACAATAGTTTTAAAACCCTCCAATTTGCTATAAAATAGGTGCAAACTACGGCCATGAACAATTTGTTATACAAAGCTTGTGTTGTACATAATACGTATAGTAGCAAATATGCACAGAGATAACAAGGAATAATAACTAGAGGCCGAAAAACATACACAAACCAAAAGAAATTGAAAGGAGACCAAATGTATCGGTCAATGTTATGTTTTAACTTTACACCAATCTACAAAATTTTACAAGTTTGAAAGTTAAAAACAATTGCAACCTATGAAAATATGCACATAATGTCAAAGGTGCATAGTGGGAAGAAGGGAAAATAAGTAGAGGGTGAAGGTGTTATTGTGTGGTATATGATAAGAGTCCATGATATTTTCCATGGACCTTACCTACTTTTTTTGCTTGGGGTTTTTGCTAGAGCCTACAAGGTTTTTTCACTAGCCCAACCATGAGTAGGATTTTTTGGAGCCGGGATGCAACAATTGTTGATGGTCATTTGCGAGTTTCCTAGGGCTATCTATGATGATGTGGACTTTGGTAATTGTGTGGGCTAGAACTGGCGAAGTTGGATGCGTTGTACATGGAAGCAAGATGGCAAGTGATTGCTTGCATGAGGGTTAATGCATCCCGACATTGTTGTACGATGGTGTAGGAGGAAGTAAATGCAATGTTCGATGTTGCAAAGTGGGAAAGTATACAACTTTTCATTGAATTCTCATTAGAGGGTTTTAACACAGATGTGCTCCAAAATGTGCAAGAAAATATATTGATTAAGTTGCATTGTTCAAAGAGCCACTGTGGTCTTGGTTCCAGACAAGACTATAGTAAAAAATGTCACCTTCGACTTGGTTCTCATTTTGTACATGACTACATTTTTTTCCTTTCTGGTTATTGGTTGTTATATGTGCCCATGTTTTGCAAACATATTTTTACATATACATCTTAGTCATGGAATGCAAATAAAGTCATTTTACATGGGTATTTCGCATAGATGATTAATTTATTATTCATTTCTTCTTGTTATATATTTCTATCTTTGGCGTTATACCCATTTTGCATACTTTAAAGAGATTATCGCCTTGTATGGATGGAGAAATTTCAGTTAAAACGAGAGATTGTTGTAATATTTTCACCCTTGGTTTATTGTTTTAGTTATCTTTTTGCATCTTTATGCACCTTTTTAGTCATTCTACAGTACTTCTTTATAGTGTGTTGAATGAAGCTTTGTGGATGGCTCTCTAGTTCAAACAGATGAGAAAAAAATAATATCATGAAACATATTGATACAAGATTTGAGCTACGTTCTTTGGTAATAAATATTGAAGACAAGTAGATAAATTGTATAAGAGGCGTTAGAGTGATTAATTTATTGTTCATGTATTTGTTGAGCTATGGTTATTATTCCTTATTATATGTTTGTATCTTTGACATTATACCCATTTTGGAGACTTTAAAGAGATTATGCCTTTGTATTGATGGAGAAATTACAGTTAAATCTTCTTTCTTTCATCAAAAAATATGGTCAAGGTTAGTAATTTTTTTGCCCTTCATTTATTGTTTGTAGTTATCTCTATGCACCTTTGGCATTATAGCTAGTAACATAGTAACAATTGCATATTAATATAGGATTAATTGGGATGATGCTAGAAGTTGGGTCCACAAAAGCTCAAAAAGTGGAAGTGTTTTCATTATTTTTTAGAATTTATCACACTTGGATTGAAAATTTGAGACACTTACACAATGAATCTTAAAAAAAGTCAGTAATATGAAATTTAGCATTTTGAATCTAGTTTCCAAATATGTAATATATTCAAATACCTAGATTATAGAAATTAAATTTTGATAGGGATGTATAAAAACCACTTTTTAAAAGTCCATTTTTTTTACCATGCCATGCACATGTACAGACACCACTTTTTGATCTGGAAATAAAAGTATTTTTCTAATTCCTTTTGGGGAAAGAGAGTTAACAACATGAATATTGATGAAGAACTTTTTTTGTAATTTTTTTTTGAATATTTTTTTTATTGAATCTTTATTGGCCTTAATTGCTTTTTTTTAAAATCAATGTGTACAAAGAACATAATTGGACCTAAACTAAACATTTTTTGAAATTTTTTTTTTCATTGTGTAGAGAATTGTTTGAAGATTTATGTCATATATTTTTTTTAACAATAACTTAACCAAAAAAAAGTTATTAAAAAACAAAAAAACCCTGATATTTCAAGTTTAAGGACTAGTTTGCTTGATATTAATTAAAAAATAACAAATATAATATAATATTAATAAAAATTATATATTTGGAAACTAGAAATTGTTTTTTC
Source organism: Sequoia sempervirens (assembly GCA_007258455.2). Lineage (NCBI taxonomy): Eukaryota > Viridiplantae > Streptophyta > Pinopsida > Cupressales > Cupressaceae > Sequoia > Sequoia sempervirens. Next base: position 1,198,370,588 of record VDFB02271358.1, on the reverse strand, counting down.
TAATGGGTTTTAATTTTATAGATTGATTCAGGAAAAAAAGTCCATCAACCATATTGCCAAAGTTTTTTCTCCCGAAATTGCCCTGACCTTGTACTTGTAGGTCTAAGCCTAGCTGTTGGGGGTTACCATGCCTTTTCTAAGCCTAAATCAAAATTAAAAAATCTCTTGTGAGTTCCAAACCTTTTGGAAAAAGTACGCACTTCAAAATGGGTACCTATTTTCAAAAATGAATGGGTATTTGTTTTAAAGCTAAAAAATGACACTTCCCTTGAATGTGGACCTAACATCTTGATCAAACCCAATTTCATATATATATAGGGTATGTCCAGGATCATGGTGGCCCAAAAAGTGGCGATATGATGGGTATGTGTAGGGTATGTGGCTGACCTTTTTTTTACAAAATTGATGAAATAAAAGGGTTTTAAAGGAGATTCTCAGCTTTCCACCAATATAAATTATGCTTTAATTTGAATTTAATAAATAATTATTACTCAAAATTATGCTTTACTAAAGTCCTGATTGATAGGTTGATTGAAAAACATCTATAGTTTTCAAACGGTATCACATTTTTGAATTTGAAACATGCATCACATTCTATGCTTCACATACTATAGGATTAAAAAAAAATTGAATTTCATGAAGTTCTGACCAAGTTAAGGTGGTCACATATGAGTTTTTATATTATTTAAAAGTTGTAATAAAAAATTAATATTTAATTATTTACTTATGAATAAAATTAAAAAAAATATGCATCACATCCAGACATGAGTCCTCTACTTATATCTAAAATCTTATAAATTTTTATCATTTTATTGTGGTTAGGGTGGTCAAACAGACACCTACTTCTTATTTTTTCCTTGAAATTTAAGTACTCGCATTGAAATTTCAAATTTTCACCAAATAGATTTTTCCTTTTAAATAAACCAAGTAGTTTAGAAACTACATTCAATTTGCTACTGATTATATTCTTACATATTTTGAATTAATATAGATAACTTAATCAAATTTTTACATCAAGTTTCCTAACTTTGATTTTTCTGAATTTTTCACCACTTAAGGGCCTATTTTTTCCATGATGATCCTGCACATACCCTATATATATGTATATGTTTGTGTGTGTTTATGTGTATATGCAGAGGATTAGTATGTAAGCATAAAATTTTAGAGATAAAAATAGTTTAGTGGCTGTTAAGTGTTATTCTAATAGCTCTTTTACAATTTCTCTATCCACCTATAATATTTAGTTGCAAGTAATGTACCTCAAATTTTCAATTAAGTCTGTGGTGTTATACCCATTTTGCACAGGTTATTGGATATGGGTTGACTGCCAAAAAATTAGCTCAAATTTTCAATTGACAACTCAACTCTTACATAGATTGCTTATCTTGTATTAATATGTTTAATGTGGGTTTTCAATCATGTGCAATTTACTTGTGATTCTTAAGTGTTTTTCTAATAGTTCTTTTGCAATTCCTCTATTTTGTTTGTAATATTTAGTTCCAAATAATGTAGCTTGAATTTTGAATTGAGAAGTTGACTATTACATAGATTGCTTGTGTTGTATCAATATCCACTTTCCCATAATAAATTGTTCATTATCGTAGGTCACCTGTTCTATTCTCCATAGTCTTAAGGTCTATTTAATGTGAGTTTGCGACCATCTATGCTTTTCCTGTGATTATTATGTGTCTTTCCACTTGTATAAGAGGTATTAGAATGAAACTTATCTAGTGCTAAATATTATAGAGAAAAGCTGCATTAAATAGAATTTTAAAATATAAAGAATAGAAGAGGAAAACTATGAGAATGAATAGTTTGTTATGGGGATCCAGAAAAAAGAGTACGAAGAAGAACATTTTTTCATGGGGATCTTCAAACAAATGAGGGGAAATAAATATCATGGAACATATTGATAGAGCACATATAACATGTTCCATCCAAGAAAAATAACCACAACAATTAATAGTTTGTTATAAGGAGCTTGAAACAGATGAGGGAAAAAGAGTACCATGAAATATATTGGTACAAGACAAGCAGTCTATGTAACAATTGAAAGATGTATTAGAATATCACTTTAGAATCACACGCAAATGGGATATCAACGGGAACCATTGACCTTTTTTCAGTTTTTCTGCCCTGTGTATGTTTTTCTACCTCTCTTAAACTTGTATTTGATGTGGGCTTTTTTACCATCTGTCATTTACCTGTGATTCTCAAGTGTTTTTGTAATGGCTATTTTAGAATCTCTCAAATGGCGGATCATCTAAAATAGATTTTAAATGGAAGTTTAACATATGGAGAATAAAATCTATAAACTACAGATATGAAGACTTACTTCTATAAACTACAGAATAAAATTCATATAGCACCAAGGATGAACAAAGATAACAACAAACAATAGCTAGATGCCAGGGAGCATACACAAGCTAAAAAAAATGAAACTAGTCAAAAGGTACATGTCAATCTTATGTTTGATGAAGAATACAACTAAACTATGACAACAAAGACCTTGTTACAAGAATCTTCAAAGAGATGAGAGAAAGAGAATATCATGAAACATATTAATACAAAACAAGCAATCTATGTAATAATTGGCATTTACCTATTGGCTATTTGTTTGAAATTTTCACCAGGGTTTCCATCAAAGTAGTCGTGGTTAGAATTTATCGGTGCATCTAGATAACTTTTTTTATTAGCTTAAAAGAAAACTATAGGAACACAGACAAATGTAATGTGTACAATAGACTATATTTATTGTAGTCAAGTGCATGTAAGAATCTGTGCATGAATGTATATATATAGAAAAAAATATATGGAGGCTATCTAGCCATGAAGGAAGAAAAGGGTTGAATGTATAACTGAAGAAAATATAAATCTACAAAACAAACCTTGTTTACACTTACAACTATGGTCGTATCTCAGGTACCAATTGTTCGAAATATGGGCTTCAGCTCTCCTTGTTCATCTATGTTTACATTGAGCCCAACATGATATTACTGCAAAGTAACATTTTATTTGAATATATCAAAATATATGTCTCTAGTTATATGTGTATGGAATGAAAAAAAGGCATTGCAAAATGACTTACAACAACAATAGAAGCCAAAACACTGTAGATTATGGAGCAGAACAGTTGGGAAGCTTTCTAATCTGGTATCTAATGGAGGTGGATGGCAACTTTTTAAGTAGTCTACTATGAAACCAACACCATGGTGAATCATTTCATAATGGAAGAAAAACAATAGAAATCTTCATTTTAGAACAATGAATATTGCATGTACTCCCTTCCGTGGCATCACACAACGATGCCAGGATGGATCAACCCTCACGGGAGTGAAAACCTACCATTTTGTTTGCATTGAACGAGGAAACCAGCTCCACAACTACCAAACCACATGGTCAACAAACTCCATCATCATTGTAAACAAGTATGAGAAACCCATCGCAAATAGCATGGAGTTTTATCATATATAAGGAAAAGAAAAACAATGTAGACAAGACTATATATTTCTGATTGCAATATATAGGAAGAGTGAAACAGTGAAATGATGATAAGAGAACTTTGTAGATCAACATTTCTAGCTATTTGAATCAAATAAAGTTAATAGAAAAGCTAATAAGAATACATAAGAATATGTGGAAGCAAAGAATGAAGGAAAAAACTCAAAACTTAGGGTATATAGGTAGAGAAAATAAAAAACACAACAGGTTCAAGCAAAATTTTAAACTTATTAGTCAAGTGGAACACATTTTTTTTTAGAATGTTTCTAGAGTATGTGCATATATAGTTTAATATACTGGAAAGTTCAAAAAATATTATTGACTTAAAAAATTTTGGGCTCTACTTATTGTTGGTTGCAATCTCTGTGCATCTTTGACACTTGAATTTTTTTGTATTTGCATATGTATCAATTTGTACTAGTTGCAACTATATATTTAGATACTTACTTCATGTTAAAATCAATTGAAAGAGAATTGTAGGTAGCCTAATAAAGAATTGACATCATGGAATTTAAAAAAACTTGTACAAACATGGATAGGTGCAATATACAAAAGAGTGTATTCTTTTGAATGTCATCTACAAAAAGTATGACACAACAAAATTTTGAAACAAGAAGTCAGTAGATTAATATTTATGGGTGCATATTTGCATATTGAATTTAACAAAAAATGTATTGTTGAAGGTATAGAAGATAGTAAACAAGAACAAAATTATCTTTAATGTGTAAATTTAAAGAGGATGCAAAGCATTGAATAAATGGGGGAAGTTTGATGTGGAAGTCAAACACAGAGTATATAGGTACAAAAAATGACAAACATAGCATAGGTGCATAATTTAAAACAAATTAGTGAATACAACACAATATTGTTGAAAAAGTTTCTCTGATAGTTGAATATATACTTTAATAGAATGGAATGATCAAAAACATGCCACTGGCTTGTACAAGTTTTTCCCTCTGCTTATTGTTTCCTAGTATCTTTGTGCATCTTTAGCATTATACCTATTTTGCACAGATTATTACTTGGTATGTTTCTATAAAATGTAACTTAGAAATCCTTGAAAAGAGGATGGTATACAGTTTGGAGAAAATGTGAGAATAATTTTTTCGGAGCATTTTTTATAAGCCGAAGCACGAGCTAGGGACGAAAGCATTTGTTAGGGCCTGGATTTATTCCAAACACATTTCTTCTTTGTGACATCGAGTAGTGTATTTGCTGTTCCTAAGTCTAGAGTATCTCTCAAATGAGAATGTTAGATCAATGTAGAGTATTTCAATTGATTTTTAACACGAGAGATAGCTATAAAAGTCAACCCTTGCCTCTCTTTATTGCCTATGTTTATCGTTTCTCTATCTGTGTGTGTGTCGAATGTGTAGAGTGGATTCTGATGTCAACACAAACCTTAATGAGACGGTTTACATTCAAATTTTGAAGCAAGTAAAACTACTTTATTCGTAATACAATCAAATCTTTCAAATATGTATCATTGTCCTCTATTTCTAGGGATTTATTAAACGGTTTGGCCCTCAGATTTCTATGGGCACAAAGGTTGTTAAAATGACTACCTAGAAAATGAGATTTGATGCTTAATATGCAAGCTAAGATGATTTCTATGTGCAAATGTGTGCTGAAATGATTAGTGGTATGCTTCTAAATGAAACAAAATGATGCAAAGGATAATGGATACAATGATAAACGAAGGATGATGTTGATGATAAATGAACAAGTAGAGATGAGTGAGATGATATGAAACTAATAATATGAACTATCCATGATATGCATACTATCAAATGCAAACATAAAACAAACTAACCTAAAATGTAACTATGATGCAATGGGGATGATAAAATGTAACTATGAAGCAATTAATTAATCTAAGATGAGAATGCAAAGTAACACATGATATGAAAACTAAGTATAAGACTCCATGAAATCTTCAAGTTCCTATGAAAAACTTGCATGGTAACAATACTCAAAGTGTGGATGAAAAATGGCATTATAACACTATTCTAATTTGTATCTCAAAATAGAATTATAACATTACTCAAAAGGTGGATGATAAATGCTAAGGAAAGATGGTGTATTTATAGGGTTTCTCAAGCATTTTATGAGGTGGCAACTATCAACGGTCTAGATTCAAAGGAGAAAAGATAGACGGTGGAGATGAAAGGAATCAAGATTGTAGAGTGGATTCTAATGTCAACACAAACCTTAATGAGACAGTTTACATTCAAAGTTTGAAGCAAGTAAAACTACTCTATTTGTAATAAAATCAAACCTTTCAAATATGTATCATTATCCTCTATTTCTAGGGATTTATTAAACTATTTTTCCCTCAGATTTCTATGGGCACAAAGGTTGTTAAAATGACTACCTAGAAAATGATATTTGATGCTTAATATGAAAGCTAAGATGATTTCTATGTGAAAATGTGTGGTGGAAGGATTAGTGGTATGAAAATGTGTGCTGGAATGATTAGTGGTATGCTCCTAAATGAAACAAAATGATGGAAAGGATAATGGATGTAACGATAAATGAAGGATGATGTTGATGAAAGATGAAAAAATGGAGATGAGTGAGATGATATGCAACTATAGTGAACTATCCATGATTATGCATATTCTCAAATGCAAACATAAAAAAAACTAACCTAAAATGTAACTATGATGCAATGGGGATGATAAAATGTAACTATGAAGCAATTAATTAATCTAAGATGAGAATGCAAAGTAGCACATGATATGAAAGCTAAGTATAAGACTCCATGAAAGCTCCAAGCTCCTACGAAAAACTTGCATGGTAACAATACTAAAAGTGTGGATGAAAAATGGAATTATAACACTATTCCAATTTGTATTTCAAAATAGAATTATAACATTACTCAAAAGGTGGATCATAAATGCTAAAGCAAGAGGGTGTATTTATAGGTTTTCTCAAGCATTTTGTGAGGTGGCACCCATCAATGGTCTAGATTTGAAGGAGAAAAGATAGATGGTGGAGATGAAAGGAATCAGGAGGTTTTCCCCTTGACCAAGGACAACATGCCATGTGTGTGAAGAGAATCCCTTGACCAATTAGAAACATGCCAAATGTATGGGATTCCAAGTGTGTGAAACAAAGACCCATGTGCTCCAAATTTGTTGGAAGTGTGGGGGAATAAAGCCATATTCCTTTTCTCATTGGTGGAAGTGTGTGAGGATAATTCTAATTAATAATTAGGCTTATTTATTTTCATGTGACCTTTATGAGGTGGCACACAAATTTTTTTAGAAATGTGCTCTAATTCTTAATCAGGAATAAGGAATATTAATTAAATAAACATGTTTAGGGTTTTTAGTTTATTTAATTTAGAAGAATGTGAATTAGGAGATTTAAAAGGAAAGTGAACAATATAAATAAAGTGAGACCTTATTTATATGTATTTGAAGTATTAATCAAATAGGTTGTTAATTAATTGAATATGTTGATTGTTTTCAAGTGTATACATTGTCTAATGTTAAGCCTTGTGCTTTATGTATTATGATTCCCCATGCCATGGTGAGTGGAATTTGTGTTTGACTACCCGAGTTATAGCTAGGATGGGGATGTCTCTTGGGTTTTTTGGGTGCCATGGTGGACCAATTTAATTTTTGAAGCGAACAACATAGTTAGGTAGATCTAGCTGTTTACAATGTGCATTGCACACAATAGTTGTAACAAGATCAATGGATCCATTGACTAGGCTAGCTTGAATCCACAAAATTGTTGTTAGCGTCACCTATTCACCAACATAGAGTAGCAGTTCAGGGAGAATTTGGTCATCATCTCCATGATCAAATGTATGTTGTTGTGCTACTTGAGCAATGCTAATGGCTATGGGTAGGTTTAACTATTTCATCATTTTTTTGTTGTGGAATATGACTAAGTCATTTGTGGCAAACAAATGTGTAGCAACATCAAATTGTTCTTTCTATGGCTGAGAGAATTTTATTTTTTTGTTTCATAAGCTCTTCGTAGTCATCATGGAGAGCTTCACCATTTCTTATATTGAGAAGGATTTCCTAGAACTTTTGTTGGGAAGGGCTATCTCCTTTTTGGTGAAAAATAGTGTCCAATATCACCGAGATTGTGAAAGTATGCCATAAGGCTACAGTTGATGAGTGTGAAGCATAAATAGGGGTGTCCATGACAAGTGGCAACTGGGCAAGATCACCAACAACAATGATAGAAACACCGCTAAATGGTTCCCTCTACTTATCAAGGAATTCTTAGCACAATCGTCTATCTATTTTTAGTAGCAACTTCGGGCCTAGAAAACTCATTTCATCTATCAAAATGTACTGAATATATTTAAATTGTTCTTGGAATATTGTTAATGGCTAGCCTTGCAAATGATTCATATCTTTTATGAGAATTCAGAGGGCTATATGGGTTGTGGAGGTGCATATGTTGTATGCAACAACACCTATGGGGGCCAATGTGAGCAACGAGCTATTGGATCTAGTAGTAGAGGTGTTCATTTGTTTTCTGATACAATTTATCAAAAAATATTTGCTAGTGCTAACTGTCCCTTGAATGATCATGTAGAGAGGGCCTATTGGGGAAGGTTGCATGCGATGGGATTGGATGATTTGAAGAGCCAATTGTTGTTTTGGTGAAAGTTGATGGACTAATGCATTTATAGGAAAAAATTGTATCGCAGCTTGCTCACATTATGCCCTGGTTGATGGGATGAACTACAAATAAATATTATGAAGTTGTTCAGGCACATTGTTTGTATTCCATGAATTGTTCATATCAAAGTCCTGCCTACCCAACAATTGGAGTTGATTTATACTGAAGTTAGTAGTAGTACCAAGCTGAGAGAAAACTTCCCATTCATATTCATCCATAGAAGGTCGATGGTTCAAATCATCATTATCACTACCATTTTCTTCTTCAATCATGGATGCAACTAGAAGTTGATTAACATACCAAGGATGATAACCAGTTGTTTTAGAAAATTTCCAATTTTGTATTATCTCTTGTTTGGCAAGACCTATATCTATCTGTATGTTTCGAAAAGGTTTGTATAACATAAGTTTAATCCAACAAAATGGCAGGTGCATGGAGATGGATATCCAATTTGTGGCCACTTTCAATTTTTTTTTTTGAAAATTCATAACACAAGCATGTTATAACACGCTCGTGTTATGACATGTTAAGAGAAAAAAATAAGTGAAAGTCATTCATTTTGCATTTCGACTATTTTTTTGTTGTCCCTACAACCAAAACCTCCATTTTTTGTGCTCACATTCTAGGAGGAGGCATTGTACAAAAATTTTCACCAAGAGTTGCTATTTCTTTGCAAGGATGGTGCCACAACAAGGAGGAGGTGTGAAAGGTAAGGATTGTTTTCTTTTCTTTTTTTGAATTTGTTAGTTTTAGGTTGTATTTTATTTTTATTTTTAATTTGTAGGAGATGTAAATCAACCTAAAAACCCTCAAAATCCTCAACAAGAATATCAACCAAATCCTTAAGAACAAAATCAACCACAACAACAACCTCCTCCACCAATCACTCAACACCCTCCTAGCACTCAACAAAATTTGATGGGTGAAATTGAGAGCAATGAAAAGAAAATCAAGGATCTAATTAGTAGGTTGAGTGATCCAAATGGTTCAACCACAGAAGAATGACCCTAGCAAGTTCATTGAAAGATATGTTAAAAATTGTAGATTCAATTAGCAAACAAATAATTGGATGGAAAGATAGGAGGTAGGTGGCTAGGACTTCTTATGAGGATACACTATCATATAAAGATGTAAAGGATTTAAAAATTAAAAAAGGTGATTTATGCTTAGTATTCACTGACCCACACACAAATCAAAATCTTACCCTCAATGCGAAGAGGTTTCCTATTCATTAGTGCCACCACCAATAGATTAGGAACTATTTTTATGATAGGTGGTACATGGTCTTTGATTACCCACCGGGCAACAATTGTGAAGTCTCGTAGTATTTCCTTAGGAAACTATAGAGTGAGTTCATATTGAAGAAAATCCCAAATTATTTTTATATGAGGAACTTCCAGGGGAGAGGTAGGGGGTCGGCTTAGGATATACCCAGTGCACAGCTAGATCCTACATGGCAAGGGAGATGAGCTCTCACTAGGCCACATCATGAGCACGTTGTTATGCCCTCTATCGTGAAGGAGAGTATCGATGTAGAGACATTGTAGGCAATCAACACTTTGACCCAAAGTGTCATCCATCATACTAGCCCTATTCTACAGTGCCATCCAGGGGAGTCTTCGAGTCATGGCCTTCGAACCCATGTGTGTCAATCTTGCGGGGTGACTTGTTCATATGACCCCACCGACACTCAGGAGGCTGCTCTGTAGGATCCATATGCAGCTATGGAGATGGAGAGGGAAGCTGACATTTTGCATGAGGCATATGGCATTGATAGTTAGGTAAAAGTTAGCATGTTCATTGAATTTAATTTATTAAATTTTGATTTTGAAATGCAAGATTAACTAATTTAGTTTTATGATTTTAATAAAATTGCAGGGTCACAGTGTTGAGACTGGATACACCGGCCCTACACCTACTTATTTCTGCAGTACACCTATCAGTGGGGTATGTAACTAGTAAACAATTATAAATTTATTACATGTTAATAGCATTGTTTTACGAATAGTATTTTAATATGTGATTTTGGATGTTGAACAGGCTAATATTGGAGGTTTCTAGGGAACACCTCCTAGTGCTAGTGAATTTACTCAAACCTACATGCATGTAATAGAATAAAGAGTTTAACTAATGAATTGTACTTAATAGATTTATTGTAGTTTATAGCCATATCCTTGATTATATTTGCATTGCACATCATTTCAAACTCAAAGCATTACTTCACATTTCCATAACTAATAAATAGAAGTTGATAGATGACAAAATTTCAACTTCTAATATAGTTGTTTAGAAAGTCAACATAAGCAGCGATGCAATTATAGCTACCATGAGACCACATTTCTTTGAGGCATTTCTTCCAACATCTCACCAAATTTTCTATGATACCACATTTTCCATACATGCGTACCAAATAATTTTATCAAACTATTCACTTCCTTGTAGCTATGGCTAAAAGCCTAAAATATATAGGTGCTTTCCAAAAAACTATGGATGCTTGGAAAAATATCTATCAAGCATAATAGTAAGCAATAATACCATAGAGAAGGCAATGAACTTTCTGAAAAATGCCTGAAAGAAATGCAGTCTTATGGTGATGGAATGCCATGACATGCATTTGTTTGTAATGGCATTCCATCACCATGAGACCCCATTTCTTTGAGGCATTTTTTCAAATAGTTCACTACCTTCTTTATGTCACCATAGTTATCATACATGTCTATGAAAACATTTTATCAAACGGTTTACCAACTTGCTACTATGGGTAAAATCCTAAAAATGTGTGCTTTCGAACAATATATGGATAGGGAGAATAGTAAGCATGATAGTCAGAAATATATAGTTTAATAAGTACTCAAAATTTTGTTCATTATCTCGCCCATTTATAAGTCATGGCGTGGATTGGTATTGTAGTTTTGTGATTGAATAATTTGTTGTTTTTATTTTGAGTTGTTTGCAAGCCAAAAACACCTCTTTGAATGTGATGAGGGGCAATGTAAATTATTGTTCCATCTGTTTTACAATCCTCGATGGCTCTAGCAGGGGAAATTATGAGAGAAATTAGCAAATTTCAATTTACATTAGTTTGTTATAGATGTTAGTTAGTGAACAATCAAACCATTATTGATTATTAGTTTAATTTCTATTTGGATGGTTTATACAGGGCTTGAGCATGCCTAAGCATGGGCATGTGAATATTTCTCTCATGGAGAGAGATCATGAGATGATGGTAAGTGATTATTTTGTTAAATATATCATTTTTTATAATGTAATTTCTATATACTAATCTCTTTACTTCTTATTGTAACAGATAAGACTTCACCAAGAACTAAACACTAGGAGGAGCAATAGGAGCACTCCTCGAGCACAGTATAAATGAGTGATAAGACCTATCACCATCTGATTGACAAGCAAAGGGAAAGAATTTATTTCCAAATCATGGAGAGCAATGACTTTTGATTCCAAAGCCCTTTGTTGTATTCCTACATGGCAGTTTTGTACATATTTTGTATTGGATATATTTGACATTATATGCCTATATGGAATTCTCGTAAGCCTATATGGCTATTTTGTACCTATATTTCATATTTATATCGACATATATTGATGTACCATGGCTATTTGGTTAATACAAATCTCTTTTATCGATGGTGTCCATATTTGCATTCTAAATTGATGGTTCAATAGATATGAGTTATGTGTATTCAAGTGTATACTTTAAAAGTATGTGTGTTCCAATGTGTATACTTTTGTATTATGTATTTTTAATGTATACCTTGTATTCATGCATATACTTTGTATTAATTTTTGTATACTATGTATCATGTGTATACTTCAAGGTTTACGTGTTTTTTAGTACTTGTGCTTCCCTTATTCACATATATGCTTGACTTATTCGTTTGTATACTTATTAATTGGTTATCGCTAGCATTGATCATTGTTGTCCTTCATGGTTGATCACAGTGGCAGCAAATTAAAATGTATTCAAACTCCCAAAAACATAGTTTTCCTCAAGAGAAACTTACTCCAACTAGCCAAACCACAAAACCTCATTTTAAGCCAATTTGAGGAGGGTTTAATGAAAATATGGGTTCCAAGACAAATCACAACATTCTAGTGCCTCACACCTTCATAAAATGACCTTAGAAAACTCAAAACACTATCACATATATAGTTCCAATCACATTTTTCCAAAACCTTACTTTAGTTCCTCAATTTCTCATGGAAACTCATGAAAACACCCTAGGGCATCACCCTAAAACCATAAAAGTTGCATTTCCTGTCTCCCAAACCATTGGTACATGTAAAATACCATGAAACAAGTCATTCCACCGAGTTACAGGGCTGGACAGTAGGTGGAATGGCTATAACATCACTTTTACACCAATCAAACCCTCAAATTAGTTAGAAACAGGCAGTCCCAGAAAAATGAAGAGATCTCCCTCAAAACTCAATATTAGAACCTCTAATTGGATTTAAATGAAAGCTATTTCATGCCCCTACAATATTATATAAGTCTCAAAGCATATGGTGGTGGTACAGATCCGTACAATGCTTGCAAAGTTTAGGAAAACAGAAAAAACATGGGGTTTCAGACCACCCGGCAGTAAAATGAGGATATCTCACTCGATTCTCAATGAAATAACACCATTCAAACGCCAAAATAAAGCTTATTCAATTATCTATCCATCCATTATATTATTGGAGTGTGGAACAATACGTACAGGTCGTACAATGCTCGTGATCAGAAATTTCTTAATGGAAAACACAAAAAAACAGCAAATTTCTTATTAGAAACTCATTCCAAACTTCTTCAACAGCCTCCCCTTCGAGATATTACAACAATTTATCATGATACCACCTGAAAACTACCTCTTGGGGCGTTCAACTTCCATAACCACCCTTTAATTAGATTCTAAAATGACAATTTTGCCAATTTTTCCCTTAATCACTATCCCATTACAATTTGATCAACTTGATTTTTGCAAATACCACCTAACTGACCTATTAAGCCCTCCAATACATTGAAAATGGTCATTGAGACCTTATTTAACATGGACTAAGACCCTACTCCCCATGTCCCTTAAAACTCATGATTTCACATGGCTTTTGCATTATGAATCAAACTGACAAATTCAACTAAATGACTCAAAATCCTTTCAAATTACATTATGACTGGTCCTTTAGACCTTATTAAGCATAAAATAACAAAAGACACACCTAGGTATCAACTTAGACTTCACAAGGTGTAGGTGCTCCTGCACCATACACCCCCCCATAAAAAAGACTCTTGCCCCAAGAGTGGAAACTTGTTCTTGGCCTTCTCATTGCTGCTTCAAGCATCTTCAGACCTGGTACTAATCTCTTTAGTCCTGGATCAAAATTTGGTGTTGTTCTAGGCCTTAGACCTGTAGACAAACAAACATTAGAATCATATAAACCTGCTCTCTTCCTTGCTCCACCCATACATGGGTAGCTCCTCACCATTCCTTGCACATTCTGCCTTACTATCTCTGTGATCAGACCTGCATGCCTCTGCTTAATTTTATTTTTTTGTAATGCCCCTGGACCTGCCATGTCACCATCCTCTTGTACCCCTACACTAACAACTTTATCCTCTTTTGCATTACCAAATTTCACTTGTCTTGCACTCACTACCTCATCAAGTTGTTTTGTCACTGTCAAATCAGACTTAGGCACTGTATTTCCTGCAAACTTTTTTTGTTTCTTAACCCTGCTCTTGACTACAGGGCATTCAATGGCTCCTATTAACACACTTTCATGCAAACTCACTGTCAACACTTCCTTTACCCCTGCATCAAACCTTATACCTGCATTTTCAGTCTTAAAACAGTGAACAACATCAGAAAATTGGTTCTCCTTCATTACATTTATAGGTTCCTTCTTGCCACACATTATGACCTTTGCTTTACCTTTAGCATCTTCTAGAAGAGGAGTTAACACAAAAGAATGACCATCTTGAACTATGGTGTAAGTATTTTCCCTACCATCATACAATGCCCTCTTGTCATATTGCCAAGGTCTGCCTAATAAGAGATGACAACAGTCCATTGGAAGAACATCACACACAACACTATCATGATAACCGCCAATTTGAAAATCCACTATAGCCTTTTCATTCACCAACAAAGATTGATCATCAGTTAACCATGAGATTTTATAGGGACATTCATGAGGAATCTTTTTCAATCCTAACTTATTGACCATTTCACATGACACCATGTTTTTAGTTGAGCCAGAATCAATGACCACTCTACATACCTTGTCCTTGCACTTACAATTTGTCTTGAAGAGACTTTTCCTTTGCAAAGGTGCTTCCTCTTTTGCTGCC
>VDFB02271358.1:1198329372-1198355985 GCA_007258455.2 Sequoia sempervirens | reverse complement strand
CAATCAAATAAATTTTACTAGCAACACTCAAGTGAAATATATTACCTTTTATTTTTGTACCTGATGCAATTACATTTTTAGAACTCAATATTCTGCACTTTCCATCCTTGAATTGAAGATTGTATCCCTTATCAACTATTTGACCAACACTTAAAAGATTATGCTTCAAGCCTTCCACATACAAGACATCATCAGTATTATGCTTACCATCAAGATAAATGCATCCTCTTCCATGGATCACACTCGTTGTATTATCACCAAATCTCACAACACCACCATCATACTTTTCCAAGATTACAAACTTACTTTTATCTCTTGTCATATGATGTGAACGTCCACTGTCAATCACTCATTCATCTTTCTCTTCAACTTGAGCAGCTAGGGCTTTCTCCACATTTGTACAACTAGTAGATTCAATAGATACATGATTATTTTCCTTGATATCAATAAATACCCATTCATCATCGCTTATGTTTCCTTTATCAAATTCATCATCTGTCACACCTTCATCAGCAGCATAGTAATACTTCTTTTGAAATCTAGGCTTGTTATGTCTTGTTTTAGGAGTTCTTTCTGGACACCTTGATGCAAAATGACCTATCTTATTGTAAGAAAAATATTTAAGAGGCAATTTTCCTTCATACTTACCTTTTCCTCTTGGTACTCTTTTGACAATAAGTGCTTCCAACTCTTCCAACTCTCTTTCTTCTTCTTTAATCTGTTTGATTTTATCCTCATACTTGAATGTCTTTCTAGATGAACTCTCACCCGTATCATATTTGTGTCTATCTCTTCCGAAAGTAGTAGCCTTAAATGCAGATTCAACCTTAGGAAGGGCATCACCAAATTCACTCAACTCAAAAGCAATAGGTTTACCAACCAACATTTCTCTAGTTACATTTGTTACAGTCTGGAGCTCTTCAATAGCACTAGCTTTGACTTTGTAAGAATCAGGCAAGGATCTAAGCACTTTAGCAACAATCTTTTATTCATCTATTTGTCCACCAACACATCTGATACCGCACACAAGTTCATTCACTCTTTGCATAAAAATAGTAATTTTCTCATCGTCACCCATTCTCAACCTTTCATTTTCCCTTTTAGACTCTGCAACTTAGCAATCTTCACATTAGCATCACCTTCATACAAGGTTTCCAACTTTTTCTAGATCTCATAAGTAGTCTTCAGATCCATAACATTTGTCATCTCAGAATCAGTCAAGGCACTCAATAATGCTTCCTTAGCCCTGATATTATACTCAACATCTCTAATCTCAGCAGTAGTATTAGGACCATTCTGAGGAATAACATACCTATTACATGTAATATTCCAGTAGGGTTCACCAATGCATCTCAAATGACACTCCATTTGAGTCTTCCACAGAGAATAATTTGTTCCATCAAATCTCAGACTATCCTTCTTGTATGTCGCCATCTTGGATCACCTCAAGTTGTTAAACTTCTTCCAAGGAACCTGCTCTGATACCAATTGTTGGCAACACAATGCAGACAACTAAGAGGGGGGGTGAATTAGTTGTCCTAGAAATTTAAAATTTATTCAACTTATTAACCTTATTCTTAGATTTGATTATTAACCATAAAAGCATAAATCATCAACACATAAAAAACACACATAACACCAAGATTTTTTTATGTGGAAACCCTGTTAGGGGAAAAACCATGGTGGAGGTCAGTCCACAAGATTATACCTTGTTAAAAGTATAAGAAATGAAAATATGGGGAATGCACTTGCATTCAGGCACACTACCTAGAGCTCATTGCTCAAATACAATAGGGCTAACTTCCCAAAGGAAGACACACTGTCTTACAGAAAGAATTAGATTACATCCACAGGGATTTGAACTGATAAAATAGCATTTGCTAATGCCTGGTCATAGTTCTGGTTAAGCACATGAACACTTCTTCACTCTTCTCCACTCTTCTTCATACTTTGCTCTACCTTCGAATGATTTATATCAATATTCACACACACACACAGAAGCACACTTTGGAATCCACTCGCACACTTCAATTCGAATAAACAATTGCTCTTATATATCTGCAACAAGAAATTTCATGCCTACATGTCGGCTTCAACAAAATAATAAAATGAATATAAACTATCAGCCCAAAACATTAAAGATTATTAATGTGAATCAACCAAGGTCGGCCACAACTTAGGGAAGACCCAAATCAACATCTCCAACATGAAAACAATTCAATTAATTTCACCTCAAAGATCCACAACACGCTACAACCACCATGTCAGCCAAGAACAAGAAAAATGTGAATACACAAGAGAAAATTGCCAACCACGAGCACAACGATCAATTCGAACGTGCAACAAAGATATAGCACAATCTAGAAACATCCACAAACATCACAAATCACCAGAGAAGCATCTGCAACAACTAAAATAACTGAAATCACATCATCTTCAATTAGGAACACAAACTAAAGCAACAAAAAAATGTCAGAATGAAAATCTTCATGACTCGATCAAATCTTCATGCGGATCTCTGAAACTCAACGTGGATAAACTAGATCCACTCATAAACAAACCCTTTAGTCCACAACCTCTGATCATAAACATACATAAATTATCGACATACTGAACTTCACTTCACCATTAACAACCTGCAACTCATTTATTACAATTTTCTCAATATCCTCGACATATACAGCTTCAAATGAGTTAATGCTAATAGTGTTGACATCAATGACAACCACATATCAGCAACACAACCACAACATCCAACAAGGAAAAAAATACAAGATACCACACAAACACCAAGTGATCAAGGCATACAGAAGAGGGCAAGGATTTTGACAGGTCCAAGTCCAACTACTAGTTCCACCATAAAGGAGTTATTTCCAGGAACTCCCCCAATTAGTGTTGCTGCAACAACAACTACAAGTACTCCTCGTCCTTTTCCAATCAAGCATTCTATTATTTTTGCGTCCCCAATTTTTGATTACATTGATGAGTTTAAAAAGAAATTAGAATTGTATAAAAAAGAAAAGAAGCAATTGATGGAGAGTGTGTCTGTTGTAACTTCAAAGTCTGCAACAACCATGATATTACCCACATTTTACACAAATAAATAAAATCATGGAGCACACATTTTTTGTTCCAACAATTCAAAATAAACCAACAAATCAGATGGATCAATTTGAATTTTAGGTGAGCGGTGTCCAATTGGATTTTTCTAGATTCAAAAATACTGACAAAATTAATGTATCAAAGAAGAACAATGAATTGGTGTACACATCATTGCTAAAGCAAGAGAGAGAGGAAAAAAGTTGCATACTTAAATATAAAAGTTATAGGAAGACCTATCAAATGAGAAAGCAAAGAGGAAAGTAGCAGATAATAAGAGCAATGAATTAGAAAAAGAATAAAGAAATATGCCTCTACATCAACAAGCAAAGAGGATAAAAAAAATGAGAGAGAAGTGAATGAGTTGAATCAAAGGTTAAATGAGAGAAAAAAGAATATGATGAGGAAAAATATGCTTCAAAAAAACTAAGACAAAGCATTGGGAAAGGAAATGAATAGTGGGAACAAAAATTGGAGAAAGAGAGAAA
The DNA here is from genome assembly GCA_007258455.2 of Sequoia sempervirens. Lineage (NCBI taxonomy): Eukaryota > Viridiplantae > Streptophyta > Pinopsida > Cupressales > Cupressaceae > Sequoia > Sequoia sempervirens. The sequence goes on along the minus strand of VDFB02271358.1, from coordinate 1,198,352,398 downwards.
GAGAAATGAAAGATTGGTCGTAGAGCTGATGGAAGCAAAAAATGAAATAAACTCTTGTCAAAATAAGTTAACTGCATTTTGTAGAGAAACAATGAGGCATATGAAACAAAATATTTGGGAGGAAATAATGCAGAGGATTGATCATTTGTGTGAATTGTTTCAATTAATTGATGCTGACTATATTATAAGAAGCTTAACAAATATTTATTGGACAAAAAAAATGTGTTGGAATTAGAGAAATTTGCAAATCAAGTTCAACAAAAAGTCTACAAAGCCACTAAAAATGAATTGAAATCAAAATGGATTAATAATCGACTTGTTGCCTCAATGATGTTGTCATCTATCATTCAAAAGTGTTTGAGAATGCGTGAAATAGCGGAATTTGTGCATCTAGTTGCAAACAAGATGAATAATCTGGATGAAAAGGTAAGGAACTTGATAGAGTTTGGTTTTCCAAAGGCTTTTGACACAAATGAGTGATTCATTGGAAAGGATGATTTCAAAAAGAAGATGGAGGGTGCAAGGAAGATTGATTTGGACCAGTTTCCTCAAAACCCAGATGAGGCAAACTATTTGGATTACATCAAACCACTAATAACCTTGAATGCAATTTTAACTGAAACATTCAATTCAGGTTCCAATTTCAATAATGAATTGTTAAAAAAATTTCAGGTCAAAAAACATCAATTAGAATAAATGACAATTCCACCACCTAAACAGTGAAAGTTGCTAGAAAAGGTGATACAGTTATTTGATATTGATAATATGAGTTTCCAAGTTCCAACTTAGCTGTGTGCAGAGTTTTCTTTGAGCAAGATTTTGCATTGCCTCTATGTATTCATTCATTTGAAAATCAATAGAAAAACTCAAATTCAGTAATGTGTTGATGTTCAATTATCTGTATTATTTATTTTATCAATTGAAGAAAAACTTTGGTTTCAACTACTAGACACACATTAAATGATTGTTGATGTTCATTGTTGTATATGCTACTATTGTTAATATATTATTAAGCATTATGAATCACTAAGTACATGTTTAACACAATTAAAATATGAAATTATTAATAATATGTTAATTTATTCAATATGATGCATAATTTCAAGGAATACAATATAAAATATCAACTACAGTTTGAAATATAAAATTCTTGGTAATCCTCAACTAGTTAAATTAGGGTTGTTAGGTATGTACCCTAGGGCTTTCTAAAACCCTGTTATCCTATAACCCTAGTGTAAAATTCTTGGTAATCCTCAACTGGTTAAATTAGGGTTGTTAGGTCTACAACCTAAGGCTTTCTCAAACCCTATTATCCTAAAACCCTGACATTCTTATGTTTTGTTGTTGACATCATTCACTTTTTGACTGGTCTTTAAGTTACGACTTATGGGTATTGATGTCGTGATTCCCGCATCCCCTTTTGCTAGGAAGTACCCCTTTAATATCATATATAAAATAAATATCAAAACCTTTACTCTTTTTAATTTTATTGTTTTATGTTCATTACATGGTGGAAGATAAAGTATTTCGCAAGTCCGCAGGCCCATAGCGGAATGTCCTTTTCTTGGTTGCAGAACCACAGAAGGACAATGTGTGATGATATTCTCATGTGGGATGTGGGAGAATTCTGTTGGAAAGAGGGTACTATTGTGTCATTTTTAAGAAAATCAAATCTTTACTCATCATTGAAATTTTAGATTTGTACATTCGTTTCCAGATGGATGCCCCATGTTCAAAATCGATAAATGGGTAGATGAATGAACTACACTTGTGCGAACAAGAAGTAATGTTGGATGTGACAGATGATGGCTCATAATTTCCTTCATAAATTTTTAGTTCATTTGTTTGGTTCGACATAGTAGAAAAAACCATGGAGGTGTGCCCGTTTTGCGTCAACTTGAGCTTAACTAAAAAATAGGTACACCCTTCTTGGAAAAATTCACCATTGTTATTCTTGAAGCTCATAATCAAGTCTACAAACTGTATTGCAAAATACTATAGAAATCAGTTTTAAATCATTCTGGAATTATGAGTCAGTCAAACACCCAACCCTTTGGCTCTACATCTAAAAGACCCTTAGAGGAGGATATTTTGGCCCAGTTGTCGAGTTCCTCAAAAAGGTGTCAACGTCAATGTAACCTTGGCCCTAATGTTGTAGAGGGGATGGTAGACATAGTCAAAAATTATAGAGATGTTGAGCTGAAGTCCAAGATGACATAGTCACTAGGTGGGAATTGTTTGTACACTAGTATGGAAAAATAAGCCGCCATTCCCTTGTCTCTAATGCATGGACCTATGATTTGGGGAAGCTGGTTTTTCCTAATGTCTTTATAAATGTGGAACTCATTAGATGCCTTGCTTCTGGGTATGATGGGAATATCAAAGTAATTAGGGCATTGGATGGAAGTGTCGTAATGGATATAACCAGGGAGTTTATTTGTGAGGTTTTTAGACTCAATGTGGTCACAAATAAGGTTATAGACCTTACTTCTTTTAGAAGAAAATACAAGAAAGGCAAACATAACTTCAAAGTGAAATGGCTCCCTAGGTTTAGACAAAAAAGCTTCTATGGAAAGTCATTGAGAATCCCTGATAACAAACATGAGCCTTTTGGTGTCAAGTCTTTTAAAGACTATTTCAGAAGAACATACTGGGCATTATGCCAGGTGTTGGGAAAAGATGCACATTCAAAAATGGAGACACCTCTTATGTATATGACTGTTGATATATAGAATCCTTTTGTCAATAGTGACTATGACTATGCTAGCTTTTTAGTTGAGGCTATTCACAATCGATTGGTGGACATTAAGAGAAGGTAAAGTGGTAAGGAGCCGAAGGTGAATTTCATGTGGTATTCTCTCCTTTTCCATATGATTTTGTACAAAGGGAAAGATCATTTCATCATATTTTTACAACTGAACATGAAAGATAAAGAGGGCTACAATCTCCTAGTGCAATCTTGGACCCATATTTGGGACAAACATTGTAGTGAGTCCGACTATTATTTTATTGAGATTTTCTTTGTAAGAAAGTCATGGAAAGGTTGGGTCAACCTAGAATTAGATTGCACAAGAAAATTTTGGATTTCCTTAGGCCCAAAGAGTGGAGGCCAGAGTTCAGAGTACAACCTAACTGGAGAGATTATTACCTCAATGAGAACTCAATTGTTATTAGAGTATATGGGTGCCCTCAAGGCCCCCATGTGCTACCCAAATATGTGTCACCTAGGTTGGCATTCATGGAAGTTATATGGAAATTGAATGAGACTAATCAATTTCATTTAAGGAAACAAAGGAAAAGGGTCTTTTTTCCCTTATGTTACTGCCTTTTCAAATTTTAGGTTGAAAGAAATGCTTGGGGAATATAGGTTATTTTAGTTAAATGCCAGGAATTTTGACCCTGAAGGTTTCATACATGAGGTCAGAAAAGGTATCATAAGGTCTGATTTTTGCCATTAGGTTGATGAAAACAAAGATGTCATAAGAAATTGCAAGGATGAATCTAAGGTAATAGAAAAAAAGGCGAAATGGCCTGCATTCAACAAGGAAAATGTTGCAAGGATAAAGAATGATAAGGATTATTTTTTGGTATTGTTGACCCAATTTACAGGATTGAGGCGATGTTGAAGAATTTTGACATAGTTGTAGGTAAGGCCCCTATCCTAGAAGAGAAACTAGCAAAGCGGCCTAGACCTAACATTTCTATCAGAAGGCCCCAAGGGCATGTTATTAGAGAAAATGTGCAATCAGACCCACTACACGTCACTCCCTCTCCTTCACTTGGCCATGAAATAATCAGTGTGGATTCTAATTCTCCCCCAAGAGAGCAAAAACAAAAGAGGGTGAAAGTTGAGCAACCACCATTTTTGGTTGATAATCCCATCAATCCATATGAAAGTGAAGATGTTCATATCACCATGGATGAAATTTAGCAATATATACCATCCCCCCAAGACCAAATATTGTTGGCCTTCTTCAACAAAGGTTCGGGTTGGACGTGGCTATGGGGAGAGATAACATAAATGATGTGAGGGAATTGGCTTGTACACAATTCATGTCTGATGATAATTTTATAAAATCCCAGGAGTTTAAAGAGTTTGTTTTGAGATCAAAGAGGGAGGAATACCTTAAAATAATTTGGTTGGCACAAGCAGATGTGCCTAGAGAAAAGTATGATGAAGTAGCTACAAAGGTAAGGGAAGAAATGAATTTTTAGTGCAAAAACATTACGCCTGATGAAGGGAGAAGAATGGTGGAAGATAGTGGATTGCTACTGCTCCCTCAATGGGACATTGCTTTTGCAATTGTCTTTGATACTATTAGGAAACAAGAAGGAGAATTTTTATCCATAGAAGAGGAAGTAGAGATGGAATTGTTAGGATTAGGGTTCGACAAACATTGGGAAGCCCTTGCAATCTGGGCCCTTGCCCCAACTACAAACAAGCCTCCAATCATTGAGGCATCAAAGGGTAAGGGTATCAAAGGGAGCTTGATTGTTGTAATGTCCCCTGTGCGTGGTGGGTGCATCCCGACGGCCACATGTCCCGGGCTTGCGTAAGACCCCAGATTCTCCGGTGGTGGCTTCGGTGGTGAAAGATTCCTCCCTAGTTGTTGCCCTTAACACCCTGGGTAGCCGCCCTTACTAACAGGCCGGTCTTTTGGTGTAGTGGTTGGGCCTTAGTGGTATCGAGCGAGGTCGCAGCGGGCGTGGGGTGCGTGGTCGCGGCCCACATGTTTGGTGCGTATTCTCCGGTGGTGGCTTCGGTGGTGAAAGATTCCTCCCTAGTTGTTGCCCTTAACACCTTGGGTAGCCGCCCTACTAACAGGAGGTCTTTTGGTGTAGTGGTTGGGCCTTAGACCGAAATATTCGAGCCAATTTTTTTGTTTTCAATTTGATTTCCAATTACAAGCAGTGCACCGTTAAGGTTAGATGGATAAACCAAAACGTGCAAGAAAGCAACTCTAACCAGAATGGCACCGATGATGGTGAGCATTGGTCAGAGGATCCTCTATGCTAAGTACAGAAAGGAACTCGACGTCAAGTATGTGCTACCCAATCCAATGCGGAGTGAGGGGCGACCATATGACGGAGTGAAAACAAAACAAAGCTTGAAAGGTAAATGCTGAGAAATGAAACTACTCAACACCCAGAATGTGCTGGCTAACCCGGAGTGGGATAGTAGCGACCATAGGGCGGAGATCTATCTATTACAAACTTCAATGAAATTGAGCAAATACAAATTCAAAGCAACAAGCTGGAGAATGACTGCCAGTACTACTGGACAGTTTACAATGTCATATCATACGCCTGTCAAGATGTTAGAGCTGGATATATGAATCATACAATACAATAAAATCTCTTCGTGGCTGAGTTCAAGAAGCCATATGGAATCATTACAACTTTGATAATTAACAATCTGTTTTCTGTTTTCCACAAATCTGTAATTTCTGGTTAAAAACAGCAGTCTAGAAAAACATTCAAATGCTCACAACTCCCTATCCACTTGCTCAAATGACGTGATTCCTAAACCACAAGACTCCCAACAAAATGGCGCTCAAGATGATATGAAGAAACAGACTCTAAACACTCCAAATGATTAAAGGCACAATTCCCAATGCATGAGAAAGTACGGCCCCAGCTGAAGAATTCGATTTACTTTTAAAAATTGCAAACTCAACATAAAAATCTATTACTTGGAGAATGTTGGCGCCTAAGCCCAACACAACCAATGAGCTAACACCCACAATGATATTTTTGATATTTTTTGATTTATGAACCCAACATGCAATCTGCTGTCTATAAATTAATGCAATAAGCTGAAACACTAAAATGCCAATAACAGATTTTACAATGCAAAACTGAACACAAATGAATAACTAAGATGCACTCACAAATAGACTGAAATTCACCACTAGATGTTGTCTTTCAAACACGGAGTGATGCCCAATGCTAGGAGGCCTTCATTCCCCGAAGCAGTCCCAGAGCCAATTCGGCAGCATAACAGTATAGTCGACAAAAGATCCCCAAAAATGATGCACAAGCCTCCCTTTTATAAATTTTCGTTTGACTTCCAGAAACCCTAAATTTTGCTTTTAGGTCAGAAACTCCAATCTCCTCAAGAGGGCGTACTTTCTCTTCAAGGCTCCATATTTGACATTTTAATTAAATATTAAACTTTGAAATATGCGCCCATCATAATCTTGCTTTGGACTTAGGAAATAATTAAAACATCTCTTAATGAGGGCGCCACCCTCAAGACCCACTTTTTAAAACAACATCAAGTCATTAAGTCTAAGCCAAGGGGTCAACATTAAAATATATCATTTTAACGTGACTTTTAATTTAAATGACTTAACTCATTTCTCTGAAAGTGCCCTGAAGCCAAACTGATGAAGTCAACTGAACAAACTGAAGCCGGGAGTCAACCAACCTGAGCTCATCTGGAAAGCTGCCAAAAATAGAATTTACTAAAAATAGTAAATTCCCAAAAAGTGCTCAGAATGCTGAGATGAACGTACCACTGCGAAGCCCTCTGAAAACCCAGAAGGAATCCGCCCTTAATTCCACCATCTCTGAACAATGACCTCCTCAAAATTAGGAAACCCTAATTTTAACTTCCGACTAGCCTCCGGGTTCCCAAAGAAAGGCGGTCGAAAATGTCGGGCTTGAAAAGGACATTACAATTGTAGAGAGGGTGTCTGACACCTCTACCATTGATGTTGTTGCATTAGTGGTAGATGTTTCCAAGTTTAATAAAGCTAGTGTTCATAGGTTACAAGATAGAATTAATACAATGACCAAGGAACATAATGATCTCATGGAAGATTACAACTAGCAGTAGGTATTATTGGCTAAACAAAAATCCCTTCTTGAAAGTGTGCAGGAAGCATGCTCCTCTTCTACAGTCCCCCTGCTCATGTGATGATTGAAAACACAAAGCTTAAAGAAAAGATTCAAATGCCAGAAGAGCAGTTGAAGAATGCTCAGCAGAATCAACAAAAGGAGAATGTGCACATTGCAATGTGCATCCTGGAGCACAGATTGTCTAAAATATTAAGAAGGATAGAAAATAACTGTGTGTCATATTTGAATTTGAGAAATGTCATTACCAAAGTAAGTGGGGATCAAGAGTGGCTCAAATGTATATTTGAACAATGGATTCCTAGATTTTCATCTTTGGAAGGTATGTATAAGGGAACTAAACACACATCTGATGCCCCACCTGGCATCTATCTTTTGAGATTGTTAAAATGGCACAGAATCATAAAGGGTATTTGGAAGGTATACTTGAAGTTGCATGAGAAAGAATGAAATATTTCATAAATGTTGACACAAGGGTTGTACCCCACTTGTTAGAAGATAATGGGGAGTTGAAGACCCTAGAGAAATGGAAGGATAGTTTCAATATTCTAATCCCCACACTCCTCCTTGTGATTTGAAAAGATGACAATCTTGATTTAAATAAGATTGATTCATATCTAGACAGGATGGTCAATGTAGAAAAAAAGATGGAAATTTTTTGTAGAGAGGCCAATGCTTTACTTGATGCCATTATCATCAAAATTTGAAGAATTTGAACGACTAGCCTTCTAAGGATATGATTAAGGCATGGGATGAAAAGTACAATTTTTTACCCAGCCTGTGAGTGGATCCATGCTTTTATTCCTATGCCCCTTGTCTGAGAATTTGGTTGTCAAAAAGTTTTGGGATGAGGTTCTTCACTTCTTTTCTTGTTGCTTCCCTTATGTTATAAAAGGGAATCCCAAGCCTCATTCAAAATTTCAAAGCATTCTAATTTTTGATCTTTCATCTCATTCTCTGTAAGCTCTTTTTGCATAGTTTAAGCTATTTGATAGCACATATAGGAAATGTTGTAATTTTTCTTTGTAATAACAAAACATGACTCAAATACTTAAGTGTATTTCTTTAATTTTGAATATCGACCTATCTTTCTCTCCAGTATTGTATTCACTATCTTTTGACTCAAAATAATCAAGGGTTATTTATAAGTTGTCATATCACATCATGTGTTTATGTTATGGATTTTGAACTGTTAGCTTATGTTCAAGGAATAGAGTAATATTCCTTTCAATTATTTATCAAAGATTGTGTGAATGGCAATGCAATAGGAATTTATAAGTAAATTAATAACATGTAGTTTTCACAGTCCATGATAATGCAAATGCTAGAATTTTGACTTAAAACTGTGTATTATTGTTATTTTAAGTAAATTAATTTAGAAGTAGTTTGATAAGTGTTGTTCTTTTCTTGGTTTCTCATTGTAAGGCAGTGAGGTCATAAGAAGCCATGACTATGATTTGATCTATTGTAGGAGTATATTTCATTTTCGGACTCAGTTACGGATAAGGAACTAATCAAAATAATTCATAAACAAAAATGATACAAAATCACATATCAAATTCAATATCATGGAATACAATATAAAATATTAAATATCACAATTTCATGGAATACAATATAAAATGTCATCAACTACAGTTTGGAATATGATTCATGAAGTGCAATGATTCACAATTTCATGGAATACAATATAAAATATCATCAACTACCGTTTGGAAAATGAATCATGAAATGCAATATAAATACCTAAAAGCTGCTAATTCACTTCCATTTCCCAAATCAATTTAGGGTCCTCAAACTGACGTTCAAATTAAGAAAAAGTAAAAGAGTCAACTTGATTCTAAGTCTGGTCTTCATTTTCTTCGCCTTGCATCTCAAATTCAATATTCATTGTGTCACTGTCATTTGTACCACTTCCAGTGCCACCACTACCAACATTTGAAGTGTTGCAAAACCCTCTTCTTTCACATATGGACCTCCATATTGTGAGTGCCCTTTCAAAAGGAAATTTTTTGACATTATATACAGTTCCTTTCACCCTCAAGAAATTTTCCAAATTCTTGTCTAGTTTGTTTCTTATCTTTGATTTTTAAAATTCCAATGAATAGAAAAACTCTCTCATCCTCCACCAACCCCAATATCATTGTTTGACATAAATCAACAAGTTTGAAATATTATAATATTGAACTCCGCAATATTTCACTCAGACCTAAGGTTTTCCAAGCCTTTTTTATTGATCTTGATTAAAAGGGCTTCTCCATGGAATCAAACTGGTCCATCATATTTCTTGCAAAATGCTTACATTATTGTCTAAGCCTATCTCCATTTATAATTCCTTCTATTGTCTACTCATTGTATTTTACACTTTTCAAAAAGTGTTCTACCAAGATATTTACATTATCATGAAAATAGCTTGGGCTATCTTGGTTGCCTTGAATCCAAAATTGAGGATACACAATAGCCATGGATTCAAGTATTTCATCTCGAGGGAATCTATTATAAATCTCTAAGGAAAGAGATTTTGCAATTTCCTTCAAACTATCACTAACAGATTTAACAATGCCATTAAAAGCTTCCTTTGTAACAGTTACTTCTCTAATAGAGCGCTTGAATGTCATATAATGGTACATTGGTATCTCAAATCCATGTACACAGACACATAAGTGCCCACTTGCATTAAACTGTAAATAATTGTCAGGATGATTCAAATCTGTAATTTCTTGCAAGCTTAAAAAATTTGGTATTTTAGAAGTTAGTTCTAGATATAGATGATTGAGGACCATGCATGTCATTCTACGTAGTTTGGTATATTCATTAATATACATAGTTCTGTCTTGGGCTTCCTTCACAAGATTGTTCATTTCATCTAGCATGGGGAGAAGACTAGCTAAAGTCAAGAGTGTATCTATATCGCTTAACCTATGTAAGAGGTCAGGTGCTTTGTCTATTGTGTTACGATGCTTGCGCATTACTCCAATCAAGGATCGATATTCTGAAAGAACTTTTTGCGTTGGTCCATGCAAGGAGATCCATCTAGTATCAACATCCTTGAGAAGCTTGTTTCTTGTTGTTATTCCCTCAACAAAATTTTGAAATTTTGTGAAATGTTTGGGACTTTGATAGAAGTATGCGTAGAGCTTGCAAACTAGATTTTCAACTTTTGATACTGTAGGATACTTGTTTACAATTCTAAATGCTAAATTCATTATGTGGGCCATGTAGTGAATGTCGAGCATGTATGGTGCACAAGTAGTTTGTAACTTTGTGCAAACACCAATCCTGTGACCTTGCACTACTATATTTCCATCAACTCCTACACACACCAACTTTTTGGCAATTGTCAAGTCATCCATACCTCCAATTTCATTCAAATATTTCTTGACTAGTTCAAGTAGATTTTGCGATGTTGAACTTCCCTTCATTTTATGAACACAAAGAAGATGAGCTTGGCGGAGATGTTGTTTTACAATATACACATGCATATAAAACCAAGAAGTATTATCTACTATAGTAACTTCATCTAAAGATAATGCAATGAAGTTTGACTCTTTTACTTTCTCCTCTAAATCTTTCTTTTCCATTGCAGCAAGATGGTTTTCCCATTCTCATCCAGTGTTTATTGACCAATGTGTGTTAGGAAAGTGAGGAACACCCAAAAAAGATAATAAATTAAAATAATCTGGGTAGTCTATCATAGGATGCCCTTTGGAAAAAATATGAAAAACAACACTCATCTGAATAGTTTTTGCTAGTTGTGCTCCTTCCATTACTTTTCCAAATTGAGTCTCAATTGTACCTCCACATGTAGCAAGCTTCAAAATTCTTTGCTTATGCTCTTCATATTTCGCAGCATACTTAACCTAAAGACATTCTTCCTTTGATTTCCATCGTACTACTGATTCTTCCTTTCTGTCTATGATTTTTTTTCCATAAAATTTATTAATATGCTTTTCTATAGTGTCAAGCTTTAGTTGCAACTTCTTGTCTCTTTTACATTTCCAACTACAAATCATACACTTGCATTTTTTTGTAGGTTCATCTTTGTTTGCTTTCTCCACTGATTGAATGAATGGATACTTTGACACCCAATCAAGCTAAAAATTCCTTGTAATTTCCCACTCGCGCCCCATTTTTTATTTGCCTTTTATTTTCTTGCTACTAACATCATCTACTACCCCAGAATTTTCATCCAAGTCAATTATCTCATTTTGGCTAACCAGGGTATCCCTTGGAACATCTTCTGCGGTATTGCCATCCTCATTTGACTCATTTAACTCAATGACAATCCCACCTTCCTGTGGCGGTGAGGTATTGTGAATGCCTTCTTCATTAGTATTTGGTGGAAGAGTTGATGATGTAGCTCCATCTTAATCTGATGGATCAAAAGAACTTCCAATTCCAAAGTAAGATTGTATGGTAACTCTACATTTTGGGCGTTTTGATGGCCTCCCAGTCCCTTCACCACCCTGAGGAGCCTTACCCTTGTTGCATTGGCTGCTCGACATCTTGATCTCCCACTTTGAATAAAAGCTAGAAAAAATATCTTCTTGTTTAAGGAAAAATAATATAGATCCCATTCCCTACTCAATATCATCTTTAAGATTAAAGCACAAATGGAAAAGAGATAAAGAAATCTTATAACACTATGAAGAAATGATCACTCACCTTTAAGTTTAGGTTTTCACTAACTTGCTATTCGTTAATGTAGGAATGCATGTGTTGTAAGTTTGTAACTTGTCTAGATGATCAACTTCAAGGTTCCAAGTCCAACTTCTAAATAGAGAGCTCACAAGTTCAGAACTGAACAAAATGTGTAAGAATAGATGACAATTTTGATTGTATTTATATCAATCCATATTTGGCGAATTTCATAGGATTTTTAAATGGTATATTAAAAATTTGGTGAATCCTGCACGAATATACAACGATACATTTGTGTTGGGCGAATCAAACCTCGACGGAACACATATGTTGTAATTTTTAAGGCGATTATGGCCCTATGATTAGCATGGAGGTGTCACAACAATTGGCGAAATGTGTCCTCAAATGTAATTATTTTTTAATGTTATTGGCGAAATGGGTCCTCATAAGAAACTATTTGTAAATTTTAATTGGCAAAATGGGTCCTAATACACAATCATGTTCTAATAGTATTGGCGAATATGTAGGTGATTTATTACACGCTTCTAAGATTCTAGGCGAAAATATTAATCAACCCATTTGAAACACGTAGTTTGTTATGGTGAATTTATTACTTAAATATGCCTCATAAAAAAAATGATGGCGAATGGATATGCATTGGATCAATAATTCATAAAATCTGGGCAATTTGGCCACCCTGTTGGGTGTGATTTATTTTCCATTTTTGACTTGTCCAATATCTAATATTCACCAATTGGCAAAGATTCGCCACTAAAAAAATCCCTGCACAATTAATTGACTTGGAAAAATACTAATCCCATATTGTTTTACTCACAAAATGTTCACAAAATTAGAAAACTTCTCCACATCATGTTCCACATGATCTACCTAGATGTTGAGTTTATGGAATTCCTCAATATAATCCTTCATAGGAAATTCTCTCTGTAGTAAATTTTAGATCCTCTTGAACATCTCTAGTTGTAGTTGGCAAGTAAAAAATTGCTTTTCAACTATACAACAATTTGATTCCACTTATAGATCTTCAACTTACTTTTTTTCACCTTATATTTTTGCACATAATCCCACCATAAGCCTGCATGCCCTTGTAGCTCAATGGTTGCATACTTGACACTCTTAGGGTCTTCAATAAATTAAAACTCAAGGTACTTTTCTAAATTGTTAATCTAATTCAATAGGTCTTTAGAATTCAAATCTCTTGAAAAAACAACTGAGATCAAATATTGGATTACTTCTTTCTCTCACTAGTATCATATAAAAATTATTGTTTATACTTAGCTCCTTATCTGAACTTGAAGAATTTTCTATGTGTGGTTCCTAACCTAATCTTTCGTGATTAATTACATCTTCAGCTATGAACATTGCTTTCCTTTACATGGTCTCAATGTATTCCAAAAATGGTTGTATATCTCTAAACATATCCAATTCATGATCATGTCACTACTCTTGATATATTATCCTTCTTATTATCACATTTTTACATTTGATTTCTACCACCCCTTATTTTATGATCCATTTTCACCTATAGATAACGTGTAGTACAACGATGCACAAATATCCTGATCAATTTAATCTCTCTTTTCCATCGCCTTCAATAAATTTGTTCTTTTTATATAGAGTTTGTAGTGTATTAAAGCAACACTAACCAAAACATAGCATATTGTCCTATGCAATAACAAATTATCCTTGAAAACCAATTGTGTTTTTCCTATGAACCTCCCTAGGACCACTATTGAAATATAATTTTACAATTGGCACACAATTGAACTATTGGCATGAAGTCCTAAAATAACTCCATTTGGGGATAGGAGCGCATTGTAATCTATAATAAGGGAACCACATATAATTTTTGATACATGGACATATTTAAAGTCATAATACAAGGTTGTGATTACAATTTGGAGGTTTGATGCCCAATATATGGTATGATAGTAAAAATATCGTATGTGACTATGTTATGTTGAACTATAGCAATAGCTAGAATGAACCTTTGTGGTGAGAATTGACACCTATTATAGGAGTATGATGACCTTGACACTACAAAGTACCCATAAAAAGAAACAAACAAGAATGAAATATATTTGGTCATGCACAATTTTTTAGCCCTTGAGTTTCTCTTGCATCAAAGGTTAATTTAATAACATATTCATGTTTTATATCTATATGATAGTGTATAAATCGTATACTATTCAAGTGATAAATTTACCCTATGTACATAATCCTACAAGGATAATCTATCCTATAGATTCCCTAATTTTAAGTAGGATCCCTTCAATTCGTTAAGAGTTTTATCAATTTCCTTACTATGAAGTCTAAATGTTGATTTGAGACACTTTTTCTTATTGGAGATGCCCTCAACATAAGGAAGAGAATCCACATGAAGCCCCAATAATTCATCATCTTAGTTGTCAAGATGACTCCTAGCTTATTCAAAATATTTAGAAATAATTTTATTTGTATCGATTCTTCTTAAGAAACAAAGTCAAGTGACCAATTGCTCATTAAATATGTTCATCCTCACAAAGTTGAAAGGTTCTAGTTGTTATATATTTAGGAAATCTATTTTTTTATGGAATATGGTGATTCATACATCATGTAGATAAAAATGAGTATGAGTTGCTAATCTAGACTCTTGAAGTTAATGAAAAGGAATTAAAAGATAACTTCAAAGTACTCAAAAAAATTAGCAATAGTTTGTTCACAATTATTTTTTATAAGATAAGGTGGGAAAAGGGTCCCACACCCAAAAGTTATAAAAACAACCTAAAAAAATCTCATCAACATAAAAATGTTTCACCAACACGACAATAGGAGGGGCTAACAAAAATCATAGCAAAAGAAAATTAACCAAAAAAAAACAACCTAGGTGACCTTCATAGTGTGGAGGCTCATAAGAGCATTCCAATCATCTAAAATCTGGTTCAACTTCTCATTCCACACATCCAAGTCTTTTTCCTCATTTTCTTGGCCTCACAAATTTTTTTCAGCTTCTTCTTCACTTTGTGTCTCTTCTCATACAGTTTCCTTTTCCTTCTCTTATATTCCTCTTATAGGATGGACATTAAGGTGGTAGAGCACTCTATTAAGTATTTATGATTGAGAATTTAAACCAACAAGTTCTCAAGATGGGTAGTTCTATTTCCCATTAGGTCAAGTTTTTCTTCTTCAAAAATCTATTTTTTTATCCCTTTTTTGGGCTCTCTCCATTTAAAATTATTCTAAATGATGGTCACCACTTTCCTTCTTTTGGGAGGTTAGAGTTCAAAACCTATGAAATAGAGTTGGTCCCCAACTCCACCTCATTGTCATAAATTTTGATAGATTCAAAGGACACCTCAGGAGATAAATCAATAGGGCTAGCATAGGTCATGTCCATGTCTTTTTATTCACCATCTTCACTAGAATCTATGATCATCTCTCAACTACTGATATCCTTCTCTTCTCCTTCTTTCCTCTTTTTTATTTTCCTTTTCTAGTTGATTCATAGTTGCAATTCTCATAAATCTTTTAGAATATTCTTTCTAATTTTTCTTTTTCATCTTCGTCCTCCTCATTTCCCCTTCTCTTTTTATGTCTTCCCCTTTTCTTTGTGGCATATTGACTATGTTTTGAGTTATTCGTATCTTCTTCTCCCTTCTCCCCATTACTGATTTTCTACTTCAAAGAGGAATGCTCTCTCAATGAATTACTTATATTCAAATTGTCTTATTTGAATACTATTCTCAATTCCCAAAAGAGACCTTTTCCATTTTTATTTTCCACAATTTGAGTCACTATATCCTAAGAACTTTTAGGGGAGTTTAGCTTGTCAAATTTTTCAGATTTCTTTGGAGGGTGCTCAATCACCATGACAAGGATTTCCTTAGAGGGTTTTATCAAGGTGATGAGGGGCCCCAACTCAGGTTCTTCCTAACCCTTAATACCAAAGTCAATAATTCTCAACTAATTTAACACACGAGGATTTTTATACAAGTTGTATTCACACAAACAAATAATAAGCCTTGATGCAGGGGAGGCATGTCTACATTATGGATAGAAGATTCCAAGAAGGTTAAGATATAAAAAGGGAAAATAATTATATTTTTATTCCTCAAATGAGCCAATAGATGAAAGTGATACGTATTGAAAACTCCAAAGTGACCTTCAAGAGTGAAATACTTTTTGGGATCTTTTTTCATTCTTATTTTAGCACTCAAATTTTTAGAGATAAAGTTCTTGATAGCAAGGTTAAGTTGTTTTGGTTTCAATTCCTTTTCCCTTATAAATCTATTGTTTCTTTCTTCCCATAGGGTCCATACCACATGAGGTGTTATTAGTTTCTATAACTCCACAATGAAGGTGATTTTGAAAGGAGTAATCCAACTAAAAAATAATTCCTTCAAGTCTTTAGGAAAAACCCAAACAATTGTTAAACAGGTGCAGGACAACTGAGAGAGGGGTGAATCAGTTGTCACACAAGTTCAAACTTAAAAACTTTATCACTTCTCAATTCTTCAACCACACTATTCTATTATTAAATATGAGCATGAAACACAAATAATAGAAAATAAATCAACACAATGAACACCAATTTTTTACATGGAAAACCCAATGAGGGAAAAACCATGGTGAGGGTTAACTCACAATATAAAGATTATAAACATAATACAAAGGCTCACTGCTAAGGGCTCACTGCCCAAAAGAGGACTCACTGTCCAAATACAAAGGCTCACTGCCTACATAAAGGACTCACTGTCCAATAGGGAGGCTCATTGCCTACAGATACAAAAGAGAACAAAAGATCCAGCACTGGAATTAAGCACATTCACAGGATTACAAAAACCTTCAACTTACTACCTTCAACACACTAAAAATTGATATCACTACTCACTCACACACACACTTCTGCTCTTATGATTTGTGGCTCACTTTTGTCACTTTGCATCACACACTGTCATAAAAATCTTCACAATTCAACTTGATTTTATACCATTCTCAACCTTAGAAGCATTTACCAAGGTTGGCCACAAAATAACCCATTTCATAAATTCAAATTAGGTTGGAAACTCAAAATTCCCTCTGTGGAAAGGAATAAGAATGGACCAATAAAATTATTTTCTTGAATCTTCTACACGCTTCCTCAATTAAATTTTATTCTTTGAATGAAGTGTAAACACTAGGTCGGCCAAACCTAATGAAAACATAAAAGAAAAATGATGCACACGCTTCCCAATAGGAAGATGACACACATACACCTCAACACACTTCATTATTCACTAGACTTCATCTCAAACTTCTTTAGATACATCCGCAACAAAACAATATACTTCATACATTGAATACCTTTCACTAGATCATCTGAACTATGCAAACTTGTACTGGAATATAGAAACATGAATTCCAGATTACCAAAATTCAACCTTCTTCGCCAGAGCATAGAAAAGACCTTCACAAAACATATCCCAGATCCACAAGATCTGAAACGAAATAGCAAAGGACTGCAGAGCAAAAGTATTTATCCCAGTCCACAGAAGATCAACTTTGTCGGTAGAACACACATACCAGTGCACACAACTTTCATGTACCATTTCACTAGAAATTGAAACTCATAATATATCACCATCAGATCATCGTAATGAAAACTTCAGAACTGCATAGGCATAGGATCAACACAGGAGAAACGCAGAGCACATACTAGAGCACAATATGAACACATTCATCACTCTGACTTCTCTTCTTTATTAATTTTCTCAGAAGCACTTGGAAACTCATCAACACAACACATCTACAACCATATAAGATAGCTCCATGTACTCACAACTCTCATTAGCATCTCAAATATACATGTACAATCTACAACATACTAAATAGTGTTGACATCAATGACAACATTAATGACAACACCACCAGACTAGCCCATACTTGCAACAATCTCCCCCTTTGTCATTGATGGCAACACATGATGTGAAAAACCATCAAAGAAAAAAAATTTGCACAATACCCTAAGAGAAAACCTTCTCTTCTTCTGTAACTATTTTTCACATGACTTTTTCTCCCCATTTGACATCAATGGCAAAGAAAAAATGTTTTGATTACTCCCCGTTAGGAGTAAACTCATCCTGCAACAATGAAAACATTTTATATTCCCCCTGCGAAGTAGACCCATCTATCAGTCCAGATAAATGAAGAATCTCTGAATTCATTGGACTAATGCACCTTCATGTGCACTTAGTTAGGAGGGCCAATGACCCCCAACCTCTCCCTAAGATGCTCAAAAGTATCCTTCGGAAGAGCCTTAGTAAATATGACTACAATTTGTTCCTTTGTTGTCACATACTCTATTCTGACCTCATTCTCCAACACTTTTTCTCTCAGAAAATGATACTTGATAGATATGTGCTTCACTCTTGAATGCATAACCAGGTTATTTGAAATGTTTATTGCACTTGTATTATCACATAAAATGGAAATAGGCTCATCACATATCACACCAGTTTCCTTCAAATTTTGCTTCATCCACAAAACTTGTGTGCAGTAGGATGCTACAACAATATATTTTGCCTCTATAGTGGATAAAGAAACTAAGTTTTTCCTTTTACTCAACCATGAAACTAATCTTCTGCCAAGAAAGAAAGCACCACCACTGGTACTCTTTCGATCATCTACACATCCGACCCAATGAACATCTGTATAAGCACTCAAGGTGAAATTATTACTCTTAGGGTACCATAGTCCATAATCCGTTGTGCCTTTAAGATATCTAATATCCTTTTTACAGCTATAAGATGTGCTTCTCTAGGATATGCTTGAAATATAGCAACTAAACACACTGCATGCATAATATCTGGTTTGGTTGTAGTAAGGTACAACAGTCCGCCAATCATGGATTTGTATTTTCTGTGATCAGTCTTAACATATTCATCATCTTTGCTCAGTTTACATCTGATTACCATAGGAGTACAAACCGGTTTAGAATCCTCCATCCCAAACTTCTTCAAAAACTCTTTTACATACTTAGATTGTGAAATGAATATCCCTTTATCAGTTTGATTCACTTGTAGAACAAGGAAGAAATTCAATTCACTAATCATAGACATCTCAAATTCTTTCTGCATCGCTTCAACAAACTTTTTACAGATGCCTTCATTTCCACCAAAAATGATATCATCAACATAAACAACTACAATCAACATATTATTACCTTGCACTTTTAAGTAGAGGTTGTTGTTAGCAAAACCTTTGTTGAATCCTTTCTTTGTCAGATATCTGTCCAATCTTGCACACCAAGCTCTAGGAGCTTGCTTCAATCCATACAATGCTTTCTTCAATTTACAGACCATGTCCAGCTTGTCATACAATTGAAACCCTTCGGGTTGCTCCATGTAAACTTCTTCCTCCAACTCACCATTCAGAAAAGTTGACTTAACATCTATTTGATATACCTTGAAGTCCTTGTGGGAAAAGAATGCCAAAAACATTATGATAGCTTCCATTCTGGCCACAGGGGAAAATGTTTCTTCAAAATATATACCTTCAACTTGTGAATATCCTTTACATACCAATCTCGCCTTATTCCTTACTACTCCATTTTCATTCAGCTTATTCCAGAACACCCATTTTGAGCCAATCACATTTTTGTTCACAGGCCTAGGGACTATTTCCCATGTCTGATTCTTTTCTATCTGCTGCAATTCCTCTTCATAGCTCTCATCCAACTTTCATCTTCACATGCTTCTTTTTTACAAATTTACGTTCTATTTTAAAGTAAACAAAAATTTACCCAACTGTCACTTTGCTTCTTGTCTTACACCTTCACTCTTGTCTCCAATTATCTAAATTCTAGATGATTCTTCTATACATATTTAGGAGTCCTAGCAGCAGGTGTCTCCGTTCATTCTCTTCTTCTTTCCTTCTCCTTATTTTCTTCAGGTACATGTCCACATAGGATCATCAAGTTCAACTTCACTTATCTCAATAGTTCCGCAGTATGTCTTCATCAAATTTCACATTAGAACTTTCAATAATCTTTTTGTTAAAACATTTGTATGCCTTGCTAGTAGTAGAGTATCCAAGAAATATTCCTTCATCACATCTAGCATCAAACTTTCCAATATTTTCATCATCTCTTTTAATATAGCATTTGCTTCCAAATACCTTAAAATATTTCACAGTAGGAGTCTTACTAGTCCATAACTCAAAAGGTGTATTTGTGTTGTTGTGTTTGATCTGAACTCTATTAAGAACATAAACAACAATATGTATTGCTTCTCTCCAATATACATTTGGTGCATTGGACTCTTTCATCATAGTTCTAGCAGCTTCCTGTACTGTCTTGTTTTTCCTTTCAACTACTCCATTCTGCTATGGGGTTCTCAGAGCATAAAACTGAATTTTTATACCATGCTTCTCACATAATGCATTAAATTCACCAGAAGTGAATTCACCACCTCTATCAGATCTCAAACACTTGATTTTTGGATTTAATTCATTTTCCACTCTTGCTTTGAATACCTTAAACCTATCCAAGGCTTGATTCTTTTCTCTGAGAAAAGCAACCCATGTCATTTGAGTGTAATCATCAATAACCAACATGAAATATCAGTCACCATTCAGGCTTCTAGTCTTAGTCGGACCATAGAGATTAGTGTGTACTAACTCCAGCATTTTGGTAGTAGAATGTTCTTTTCCCTTAAAGTTACATCTTGTCTGTTTTCCCAATTGAAAACTTTTGCAAATAGCATTAGTAGGTCTTGTGATTCTAGGAAATCCTCGAACAATCTCCTTAGCACTAATCTTGACTAGGTTATCAAAGTTCACATGTACCATTCTTTGGTGCCATAACCAACTTTCACTGATTTGAGATGCAAGGCAATGACCATCAACTCCCTTCAATTGATAGATATTTCCATGAGTTCTTCTTCCAGCAGTAATCATATCTTCATTTTTGGATCCTTTTCTGATTTCACATGTATTATTCTGAAACACAAGTTTAAAAACATTGCTACACATCTAACCAACACTTAGAAGGTTATGCCTCAAACCCTTCACATAATATACATCATCAGTATTGTGCACTCCACCAAAACTAATTGAACCTTTACCACAGATCTTAGCTCCTGAATCATCACCGAACATGACTAAACCACCATCATATTTTTCAAGTTTAGTGAACTTACTCTTATCTCTGGTCATGTGATTTGAACATCCAATGTCAATTACCCAGTAGTCTTCATCTTGTCTTGCATGAAAAGCGGTAACTAAAGTACCTTCCATCATATTCTTCTTAACCTCTAGAGCCTTCTTACTTACACATTTTCCAAAGTTAGTGGATACAAATTTATTTTCCAAAGCTAAGAATAAGCATTCAATATCATCAACCTCATCTTTAGATTCATCATTAGAAATACCAGCCTCTTCCTTAGCATAGTACAACTTCTTATACTTCTTATCCTTCCTATCCTTATCCTTATAATCTTTGTTCTTTTTATGTGTAGCCCTATTCGGACATCTCGAAGCATAACAACCAATGTTACCACAACTAAAACATTTAAAGGGTAACATACCTTTATATTTTTCGGGACCTTTCTTCAATTTCTCGGTGAATTTTGCTTCCAACTCTTCATCATCGCTATCTAGTTCTTCAATATTCAAAGCCTTAAATGTAGTTTTTGTCTTCTCTTTTGTCTTGTCATCTTTCCAAAAATTCCTTATCTCAAATGCTTGCAAGGTGTCGAACAACTCTTCTAGAGTATACTTCTTAGGATCATACATTTCCTCAATAACAGAGATCTTGTCACTGTAGAATTCCAGTAAAGTGATTAGGATCTTCTCGATTATATCTTCATCTGATAGTTTTCATCGTTGATTTCTAACTTCATTTTCTGCCAGTTCAAATCTCTGAAAGAAACTTGTAAATTCTTCACCATCTTCCATCTTCAGGTTCACAAATCTATGCTTTGTTGCCAGCCTCTTTGTAAATTTTACCTTTTCATTTCCTTCATACATGTCTTCCAACTTCTTCCAGACTTCATATGCAGTATCTAGATAATTAACCTTAACTTGCTCATTTTAGATAAACGACTGCAAATCGCATACTTTTCCTTCTCATTTTCTTCATAAGCAGAGATCTCATATGCAGAACTAACACCACCATATGGAAGTGTATACTTATTCTCAATAGCCTTTGAGGTCTTGAAACCAAGAGAGATAATAAATCCTCTCATTTGTCCCTTCCAATCATTGTAGTCAGTTCCATTAAACATAGGGATCACCAACTTGTGCGCCATCAGATCTTCCTTAAGCAGTTAAGCTCTACACAAGGAACCAATATATCTGATACCAATTGTTAAATAGGCGCAGGACAACTGAGAGGGGGGTGAATCAGTTGTCACACAAGTTCAAACTTAAAAACTTTATCACTTATCAATTCTTCAACCACACTATTATGTTATTAAATATGAGCATGAAACACAAATAACAGAAAATAAATCAAAACAATGAACACCAAATTTTTACGTGGAAAAACCATAGTGAGGGTTAGCTCACAATATAAAAATTATAAACAGAATACAAGGGCTCACTGCCCAAAAGAGGACTCACTATCCAAATACAAAGGCTCACTGCCTACAGAAAGGACTCACTATCCAACAGGGAGGCTCACTGCCTACAGATACAAAAGAGAACAAAAGATCCACCACTGCAATTAAGCACATTCGTAGGATTACAGAAACCTTCAGCACACTAAAAAATGATATCACTACTCACTCACACACACACACTTTTGCTCTTATGATTTGTGGCTCACTTTCGTCACTTTGCATCACACATTGTCATACAACTCTTCACAATTCAACTTGCTTTTATACCATTCTCAACCTTAGAAGCATTTACCAAGGTCGGACACAAAATAACCCATTTCACAAATTCAAATTAGGTCAACAACTCAAAATTCCTGCGGTGGAAAGGAATAAGAGTGGACCAATAAAATATTTTCTTGAATCTTCTACACGCTTCCTCAATTACATTTTATTCTTCGAATGAAGTGTAAACACCAGGTCGGCCAAACCTAATGAAAACACAAAAGAACAATGATGCACATGCTTCCATGAATGAAGATGACACACAGACACCTCAACACGCTTCATTATTCACGATACTTCATCTCAGACTTCTTCATATACATCCACAACAAAAATATATACTTCATACACTGAATACCTTTCACTAGATCATTTGAACTATGCAAACCTATAATGAAATATAGAAACATGACTTCCAGATTACCAAACTTCAACCTTCTTTTCCAAAGCATAGAAAATACCTTCACAAAACATATCCCAGATCTGCAAGATCTGAAATGAAACAGAGGAGGACTACGGAGAAAAATTATTTATCCATGTCCATAGAAGATCAACTTTGTCGGTAGAACACACATACCGGTGGACACAAATTTCACGTACCATTTCACCAAAAACTGAAACTTAGAATATATCACCATCAAATCACTGTAATGAAAACTTCAAAACCA